>OU426984.1:85018727-85330975 GCA_911387785.2 Aelia acuminata
CCCCTTTTAGATCGTCTGGATACGCCCATGATACAACCTTGAGACACTCCAACCAAGACAGGATGGACTAAGGAAATTTTCGATCCTTGTTAGACTCCTCATTTCATAACTTTTTAGGCTAAAATAAAATAATTTATAATTGTTTATGCCCATAGACATGAGAGAAAAAAATCTGGTGCGTGCTCGCAACACACAACTTTCACTTACCAACTTACTTAGATTAAAAATTAATGCGTTTTGTTAATTGCCACTTCTCAAATGAACAGAACGGCTTTAATTATGAACAATGGTCTATAATTAATAGGCAATCTATCTATTATAGGTGTATCTATCTATTATTATTATTATTATTATATCTATAGGTGTTATAAGTTGACTGAATATTTTTCTTTTTTTCTCCTCTTTATGTTTTCTTTATTTTTATCATATCTCATTTTTAACCATTTCTTATTTTTAGGCGTAGTGAGAGACAGTTAATTTCTTCATGTAAACAAAAACAATAGTACTTTATGAGAAAGAAACAAACAAACAAAAAAGCCCCCCCCCCCAAAAAAAAGGCCCCCTCAGAACATTTTAATAATGATAAAGCTTATCTGATATTAAAGAAAACCTAATTTTCATTAAACATAACGAATTTGATAAAAATCGTTAAAGCCGTTTTTGAGATAATCGAAAAAAAAGGTAAAAATTGGAAAAAAAAAGTCATAAAATAATGTCCCCCCTCCGGTTGATCAATTTTGATTAAATGTTGGCAATCACATCTTTGGCATATACATAAATGAAATACCCAGTTTGATCAAAATCGTTAAAACCGTTTTTGAGTAAATATAAAAAACACGTGAAAATGATACAAAATTTATTATGTAAAGTCCCCCCTCCGGTTAATCAATTTTGATGAAATTTTTACAGTCATATCTCGGGCATATAAATAGATCAAATACTCAGTTTAATCAAAATCGTTAGAGCCGTTTTTGAGAAAATCGAAAAAAACATAAAAAGTTATTAAATAAAGTACGCGGGCATATACCTACACTAAATACCCAATTCCAGGTTCCCACGGTTTATAGTTTTTGAGCTAGTCTGTTCACAAACACACACACACACACACACACACACACACACACACACACACACCATTTCGCGGGACTTGGTTATTTCGACTCAGGGGGTCCCAAAACGTGTATTTCCGTTGATAACCGGAAGTCGAAATTTTTCACGATCGCAATACTTCCACTTACTATATATTTCATATATAGGTAAGTGAAAGTAAAAATAGCAGGACTATAGAGAGGAGAGTACTACAGGGACAGAGCAAACTGTTAAGTGGTTTATTATGTAGTGAGAATAGAAGGGAAACGTGAGATCCATCATCCTGCCATCCCGTCATTAGGGCCCGCCCGCCTCTGTCCAGGTGCCAAGGGAAACCCTGCAACTGTTCTCTGTCATTTACATTCCATAACTTTCATGAAACTATACAGAATATTTTAAAAATTATTTCCTTGTATTTGCGGGCGCAATCGACTATAGGGTGCGCTTGTAGTTTTAAAAATGTCGGAAAGAACGGGGATAGACATAGCTGATGTGATAGAGATAATTGGTAATTTTAAAAGACCATTAATTGAAGGGCAGGCTATCCTTGATGCAAACCACATAATTGGATACATGTGGAGTAATATCTAGAAGTAAAAAAACAGTTATTTTACAAGCCTTGTGCCTTCAAACAAGCGATCTTAAAGGACTGCCCCATCAAATATAAGTAGAAATCAAATTTATTAAAAATAAGCTATATAACCCGGTTTGATCGGGGAATTTCATTTTTCCAATGAAACGGTTGATTTCGTTAAAAACCATTGTAAAGTGAATTCATTACGATTTCTATAAAAATAAAGAATATCAGCTGAAGATCGGCTGAAGTTATGCAATTTTAATATGGACAGGTGTTCGCACCTGTATGAAAGAACTACGGGCGAAATTTGGAGAATTCGGAATAAACGGTATGCAATTCTATAAAGAACAAACAGAAATATTGGCCTGCAGTTTCAGCTTCTAGCAAATTGGCTTGCCTAAGCCTTTATGGCGCAAAGCGGGCCTCGTATTCCTGGGCAGACTCAGTTTCCTGCGATTCTGCCTGTCTAGGCCTCTGTTGTTCAATCCTATTTTGATGTTCGTCGAGAGTTTCAGCTGCTCGTATTTGACGTTGTTTTTTAGCTTTTGAGCTCACTACACCTATTGAAGCTCGCTTCTTAGGAGGCATTTATATAAAATAATTTCACCATACATGTAAATAAACGTATTGTAACGTTAAAAAAAAAAACAGAAAAACATATGGTTTAAAAATCCCAGAACTCTACGCCTTACGGTCTTACCGTTGGCCTCTTCAAAATCTATAAAATGATTTTTAAGCCGTTTTTTCGACTCAAACGGTCGATTTCGTAAAAAAAAAACCATTGTAAAGCGAGCTCATGACGATTTTTTTAACGATAAAGAATATACCAAGAGATTGGCTGAAGTTATGCAATTTTAATATGGACAGGTGTTCACACCTGGTATTAAAGAACCACTGAGCGAAATTTGGAGAATTTAGGACAAACGGTATGGATTTCTATAAAGAACAAATAAACAAACAAACAAACAGAATTTTAACTTTATTTATATAGATAATAAGCAATTTTCTTTTAATTGTACGTGTAAAGCTGGTAGTTCTGGTAAATGCAAACACATCAATGTAACTTTACGTTTTCCGGTTAGTAATAACATTAATTACCTATTCATACAATCATTGTTATGACAGCTTGGTTTCTTTGTCATATTATTTATTTATTTGTCAAAACTTTCAGGCATTACATTGAAAACTTTGAACAATTAAGCTCAACGAATGTAATATAAAAATGGGGAAAATTAAAAAAGAAAAACAAATCTATGACACTATGGTCCCAATGTTATTTGCATAAAACTAGCATTTTGGAATAATAAAATGTCAAATACTAATATTTACTTGAATAAATATAGTCACTTTCTTTAAAATGAAGACTACATATCATCATATGTATCGAAACAGGCTTATCTATTCTTAATTTTACAATCCACTCTTTAAGAAGCTTTTTATTTTTTGGAAATAAATGGAATGACACGTCTTTTGATTTTCTAATTGAACACTGAGGGACCGAGCAATACCTACTAGACATTTTTCAAATAATATTTTGCTCAATTGGGTTTTAATTATGGAAAAGTAAATTAAAAAACCCTAAGAATCCCAGGTACCTGACCCGGCTTCTATCCCCGCTTCTCTAGTTCCAGTAAAGAAGCAGCACTGTCGCTTGCGCCCGCCTATGTGTATTGTATTTACTAGATGTTTTGGATAACACAGCTGATTTTTCCGCTTGTGGCAATGGTTTTTTTTAAAAAAGATAATCTCTAACAGAGCTAAAATAAAAAGAGATAATTTTTTTTGCATTCACCTACATATATATGTATATAATATACAGGAAGGGAAATTATTGCGGTCGTGAAAAATATCGACTTCCGGTTTCAAACGGTAGTAAACGTTTTGGGGTCCCCTGAGTCCAAATAGCCTAGTCCAATGGTGTGCGTGTGAACAGGCAAGTTTAAAAACTAAGTTTTTCAACGATAGTGGAAAGGGAAACCCCAGTAATTTTATTATGTTAACCAGTTTTTCCATTAGTAAAAGCTAGGTGGACAAAATAATTTTTCGTAAATTTTTCCTCTGTTTTAACCAGTTAAGTTATTTAATTAAAAAATGAATTAGTTTTACTTTCACTTACCTATGTATGAAATATATAGTAAGGGGAAGTATTGCGACCGTGAAAAAATTCGACTTCCGGTTTTCAACGGAAATACACGTTTTGGGATCCCCTGAGTCCAAATAACGTAAAAAGTCCGCGAAATGATCTTTATTTGTGTGTGTGTATGTGAACTTACTAGCGCAAAAACTATAAACCGTACAAACCTAAAATTGGGTATTTGGCATATGAATATGTCCGCGATGTGACAGAAAAAAAGTCATCAAAATTAGTCAAATAGAGGGGACTTGTTATTTTAAAAATCTTTTCTCTTTTTTTTTATTCAAAAAAGCTCTAAATTTTCTTTAGGTAAAAGAAAGTGTTTTAGGGCCTTATAACAATTAGCGTCATATAAAAAGGTACCAACTGACCGTTACATAAGGTAACGAACATACATAAAACATATATACATAAGTCAAAGCTCGAGAATTAGCGGACAGATAGAATTAAAAGTTTAACGCAAAGTTGCTGTTTATTAGTGTCGATATCTATATATAGTATATAGCGTAGATATATAATGTAGATAAATAGTGTCGATATCTTTCAACTTTAAAAACAATGAGCCTAATAATACTTAAAAACTATCAAGAGTTCCTAAGTTTTTATATCACTAGGACTTACTACTTTTTCAGCGCAGATGTATTTTTAAGTTTAATTCGTGCTGACTTTGCATATCCGATTCATACTAATAAGTACTTTTTACGTTTTTATCGATTTTCTCAATGATTTTGATCAAATTCGTCATGTTTAATGAAAATTAGGTGTTCTTTAATATTATTATTATTATTAAATACATTATTAAATTGTTCTGAGGGGGCTTAAATGGGGAAGGGGCCCTTTTTGGTTTTCCTATAAAGCACCTTTGTTTTTGTTTATATGAAGAAATTAACCGTATTTCGTTACGCCTAAAAATAAGAAATGACTACGAAAACATCAAGTAAATATATATAGAAAAGAAGAAAAATATTCCGTCAACTCATAAAACACGTTGAGCCCATGCATGCGGAGTACGCCTTTAATGACAGACCATTGTTCATAATTAAAGCCATTTTGTTCATTTAATGGAAATTATTTGATTCGATATCTTTCAACTTTAAAAACAAAGTTTTCGATATTTAAAAACTATCAATAGTTTCTATAGTTTTATATCAATAGGACATACTACTTTTTCAGCGCTAATGTATTTTTATGGTTGATTCGTGCTGACTTTGCAGATCCGGTTCATATTAATAAGTAATTTGGTCAAATTGCTGAACAAATTTAGTTCCAACCAAAATGTTTCCTGCACTAGAAAGTTTGTAAACTAATTTGACCCGGCTAGTTCTGGATTCTATCTATGATCCAGTTCTATGTAGCAGCCACGAGATGTAGCTCAGCGCAAAGTTAGGTAAGTACAAGGAGGTACAACAGTGAGGTAGAACAGTTTGGGAGACTCCTACACGGGCGACTAGATCCAATTACAGTCTCTAGAATCCTTCCCTAAGGCTTCCCAATCCAGGCTTATTTCCGCCGGGGGCTAACTGAATTATCGGGGGGGGGGGGGGGGGTCGGCGAGGGGACGTTGTCTCACCTCACTTTCTTTCATCGCATTCGTCAACTCTACTCAACACGTTTTATCGCCTTTAGGGTTTACAACAGCACCTGTAATTATACGGGCGTTGATTTAATTGTATAAGGGCCATTCCATGTCAAATAACCCAGCATAAGTTCAAAATTTTATTCCCCCCCCCAGATTTTGATAAAAAATTGTAGGTATTAAGTACATACAGAAATAAGAAACTCAAATTCAAGCTCAACAGATTATCTCTCTATATTTAAGAGGCTTTGTCCTGACTGACAAAATCAACGCAGAGCAAAAACTGCTAATGATAGAAACTTGGAGTTCGGAATTTAGATTTTAAACGCGATGTAGGTAACCACTAAGAAAGGAATTTCAAAAATGTAACTCCTAAGGGGTTTAAATGGCGAAATTGTCGTTTAACTCTAACGGACACCTTTGTCCTGACTGACAAAATCAACGCAGAGCAAAAACTGCTAATGATAGAAACTTGGAGTTCGGAATTTATATTTTAAACGCGATGTAGGTAACCACTAAGAAAGAAATTTCAAAAATGTAACTCCTAAGGGGTTTAAATGGCGAAATTGTCGTTTAACTCTAACGGACACCTTTGTCCTGACTGACAAAATCAACGCAGAGCAAAAACTGCTAATGATAGAAACTTGGAGTTCGGAATTTAGATTTTAAACGCGATGTAGGTAACCACTAAGAAAGAAATTTCAAAAATGTAACTCCTAAGGGGTTTAAATGGCGAAATTGTCGTTTAACTCTAACGGACACCTTTGTCCTGACTGACAAAATCAACGCAGAGCAAAAACTGCTAATGATAGAAACTTGGAGTTCGGAATTTAGATTTTAAACGCGATGTAGGTAACCACTAAGAAAGGAATTTCAAAAATGTAACTCCTAAGGGGTTTAAATGGCGAAATTGTCGTTTAACTCTAACGGACACCTTTGTCCTGACTGACAAAATCAACGCAGAGCAAAAACTGCTAATGATAGAAACTTGGAGTTCGGAATTTAGATTTTAAACGCGATGTAGGTAACCACTAAGAAAGGAATTTCAAAAATGTAACTCCTAAGGGGTTTAAATGGCGAAATTGTCGTTTAACTCTAACGGACACCTTTGTCCTGACTGACAAAATCAACGCAGAGCAAAAACTGCTAATGATAGAAACTTGGAGTTCGGAATTTAGATTTTAAACGCGATGTAGGTAACCACTAAGAAAGAAATTTCAAAAATGTAACTCCTAAGGGGTTTAAATGGCGAAATTGTCGTTTAACTCTAACGGACACCTTTGTCCTGACTGACAAAATCAACGCAGAGCAAAAACTGCTAATGATAGAAACTTGGAGTTCGGAATTTAGATTTTAAACGCGATGTAGGTAACCACTAAGAAAGGAATTTCAAAAATGTAACTCCTAAGGGGTTTAAATGGCGAAATTGTCGTTTAACTCTAACGGACACCTTTGTCCTGACTGACAAAATCAACGCAGAGCAAAAACTGCTAATGATAGAAACTTGGAGTTCGGAATTTAGATTTTAAACGCGATGTAGGTAACCACTAAGAAAGGAATTTCAAAAATGTAACTCCTAAGGGGTTTAAATGGCGAAATTGTCGTTTAACTCTAACGGACACCTTTGTCCTGACTGACAAAATCAACGCAGAGCAAAAACTGCTAATGATAGAAACTTGGAGTTCGGAATTTAGATTTTAAACGCGATGTAGGTAACCACTAAGAAAGGAATTTCAAAAATGTAACTCCTAAGGGGTTTAAATGGCGAAATTGTCGTTTAACTCTAACGGACACCTTTGTCCTGACTGACAAAATCAACGCAGAGCAAAAACTGCTAATGATAGAAACTTGGAGTTCGGAATTTAGATTTTAAACGCGATGTAGGTAACCACTAAGAAAGGAATTTCAAAAATGTAACTCCTAAGGGGTTTAAATGGCGAAATTGTCGTTTAACTCTAACGGACACCTTTGTCCTGACTGACAAAATCAACGCAGAGCAAAAACTGCTAATGATAGAAACTTGGAGTTCGGAATTTAGATTTTAAACGCGATGTAGGTAACCACTAAGAAAGGAATTTCAAAAATGTAACTCCTAAGGGGTTTAAATGGCGAAATTGTCGTTTAACTCTAACGGACACCTTTGTCCTGACTGACAAAATCAACGCAGAGCAAAAACTGCTAATGATAGAAACTTGGAGTTCGGAATTTAGATTTTAAACGCGATGTAGGTAACCACTAAGAAAGGAATTTCAAAAATGTAACTCCTAAGGGGTTTAAATGGCGAAATTGTCGTTTAACTCTAACGGACACCTTTGTCCTGACTGACAAAATCAACGCAGAGCAAAAACTGCTAATGATAGAAACTTGGAGTTCGGAATTTAGATTTTAAACGCGATGTAGGTAACCACTAAGAAAGGAATTTCAAAAATGTAACTCCTAAGGGGTTTAAATGGCGAAATTGTCGTTTAACTCTAACGGACACCTTTGTCCTGACTGACAAAATCAACGCAGAGCAAAAACTGCTAATGATAGAAACTTGGAGTTCGGAATTTAGATTTTAAACGCGATGTAGGTAACCACTAAGAAAGGAATTTCAAAAATGTAACTCCTAAGGGGTTTAAATGGCGAAATTGTCGTTTAACTCTAACGGACACCTTTGTCCTGACTGACAAAATCAACGCAGAGCAAAAACTGCTAATGATAGAAACTTGGAGTTCGGAATTTAGATTTTAAACGCGATGTAGGTAACCACTAAGAAAGGAATTTCAAAAATGTAACTCCTAAGGGGTTTAAATGGCGAAATTGTCGTTTAACTCTAACGGACACCTTTGTCCTGACTGACAAAATCAACGCAGAGCAAAAACTGCTAATGATAGAAACTTGGAGTTCGGAATTTAGATTTTAAACGCGATGTAGGTAACCACTAAGAAAGGAATTTCAAAAATGTAACTCCTAAGGGGTTTAAATGGCGAAATTGTCGTTTAACTCTAACGGACACCTTTGTCCTGACTGACAAAATCAACGCAGAGCAAAAACTGCTAATGATAGAAACTTGGAGTTCGGAATTTAGATTTTAAACGCGATGTAGGTAACCACTAAGAAAGGAATTTCAAAAATGTAACTCCTAAGGGGTTTAAATGGCGAAATTGTCGTTTAACTCTAACGGACACCTTTGTCCTGACTGACAAAATCAACGCAGAGCAAAAACTGCTAATGATAGAAACTTGGAGTTCGGAATTTATATTTTAAACGCGATGTAGGTAACCACTAAGAAAGAAATTTCAAAAATGTAACTCCTAAGGGGTTTAAATGGCGAAATTGTCGTTTAACTCTAACGGACACCTTTGTCCTGACTGACAAAATCAACGCAGAGCAAAAACTGCTAATGATAGAAACTTGGAGTTCGGAATTTAGATTTTAAACGCGATGTAGGTAACCACTAAGAAAGGAATTTCAAAAATGTAACTCCTAAGGGGTTTAAATGGCGAAATTGTCGTTTAACTCTAACGGACACCTTTGTCCTGACTGACAAAATCAACGCAGAGCAAAAACTGCTAATGATAGAAACTTGGAGTTCGGAATTTATATTTTAAACGCGATGTAGGTAACCACTAAGAAAGAAATTTCAAAAATGTAACTCCTAAGGGGTTTAAATGGCGAAATTGTCGTTTAACTCTAACGGACACCTTTGTCCTGACTGACAAAATCAACGCAGAGCAAAAACTGCTAATGATAGAAACTTGGAGTTCGGAATTTAGATTTTAAACGCGATGTAGGTAACCACTAAGAAAGAAATTTCAAAAATGTAACTCCTAAGGGGTTTAAATGGCGAAATTGTCGTTTAACTCTAACGGACACCTTTGTCCTGACTGACAAAATCAACGCAGAGCAAAAACTGCTAATGATAGAAACTTGGAGTTCGGAATTTAGATTTTAAACGCGATGTAGGTAACCACTAAGAAAGGAATTTCAAAAATGTAACTCCTAAGGGGTTTAAATGGCGAAATTGTCGTTTAACTCTAACGGACACCTTTGTCCTGACTGACAAAATCAACGCAGAGCAAAAACTGCTAATGATAGAAACTTGGAGTTCGGAATTTAGATTTTAACGCGATGTAGGTAACCACTAAGAAAGGAATTTCAAAAATGTAACTCCTAAGGGGTTTAAATGGCGAAATTGTCGTTTAACTCTAACGGACACCTTTGTCCTGACTGACAAAATCAACGCAGAGCAAAAACTGCTAATGATAGAAACTTGGAGTTCGGAATTTATATTTTAAACGCGATGTAGGTAACCACTAAGAAAGAAATTTCAAAAATGTAACTCCTAAGGGGTTTAAATGGCGAAATTGTCGTTTAACTCTAACGGACACCTTTGTCCTGACTGACAAAATCAACGCAGAGCAAAAACTGCTAATGATAGAAACGTGGAGTTCGGAATTTAGATTTTAAACGCGATGTAGGTAACCACTAAGAAAGGAATTTCAAAAATGTAACTCCTAAGGGGTTTAAATGGCGAAATTGTCGTTTAACTCTAACGGACACCTTTGTCCTGACTGACAAAATCAACGCAGAGCAAAAACTGCTAATGATAGAAACTTGGAGTTCGGAATTTATATTTTAAACGCGATGTAGGTAACCACTAAGAAAGAAATTTCAAAAATGTAACTCCTAAGGGGTTTAAATGGCGAAATTGTCGTTTAACTCTAACGGACACCTTTGTCCTGACTGACAAAATCAACGCAGAGCAAAAACTGCTAATGATAGAAACTTGGAGTTCGGAATTTAGATTTTAACGCGATGTAGGTAACCACTAAGAAAGGAATTTCAAAAATGTAACTCCTAAGGGGTTTAAATGGCGAAATTGTCGTTTAACTCTAACGGACACCTTTGTCCTGACTGACAAAATCAACGCAGAGCAAAAACTGCTAATGATAGAAACTTGGAGTTCGGAATTTATATTTTAAACGCGATGTAGGTAACCACTAAGAAAGAAATTTCAAAAATGTAACTCCTAAGGGGTTTAAATGGCGAAATTGTCGTTTAACTCTAACGGACACCTTTGTCCTGACTGACAAAATCAACGCAGAGCAAAAACTGCTAATGATAGAAACGTGGAGTTAGGAATTTAGATTTTAAACGCGATGTAGGTAACCACTAAGAAAGGAATTTCAAAAATGTAACTCCTAAGGGGTTTAAATGGCGAAATTGTCGTTTAACTCTAACGGACACCTATGTTTGCACTTCGAGAAAATTTTTTTAATTTGGACTCATTTTAAAGATCTTGATACGACGAGTTTAACTCGAAAGTCCCTGAAACGTTCACGACGAGTAAGCAGTTTTAGTGAACTCTCTCCATTGTGTGCCTCCCTCTCATCTACACAGCCGGCAGCTCCCCCTCCAACAAATGTCCACCTACCGGAAGCTCCGATTCTACTAAATCTCCTTAACATCAGTTAACATATTATATTAAATCAATACCAAGATAATGATCACAGAATTGATTTAAAAGGCTCGCGGGCAAAGCCGCGACGGGGAATGCTACTGTAATATATACACGGCAGAATTAAACGCAGTAGCTCAAGCTCTTTACCACTCCATGACAGCTTCAAATGCAAATAATCTGATTTGTACCGATTCCTTCTCTGCATTACGCGGTCTTGAACTATTGTACTCTGACAACCCTATCGTTGTAAGAATCCAAGAATATATAGCGATGCCCAGGGAAAAAGGAAAAATGTCCACTATATACGGGTGCCCAGGCATACCGGCACACAGTGGTCAATAATTGCTTTTTGGCGGACATAAATCTGCCATTTCCACAGTTTTACAGATAAATTGATGGGATCTTTTTTATTGCCTTCTTAATAAAATTCAAAAACTAAGGAAGTAATTCCCGTTAAGATTGCTTCGGTATAAGTGTCCTTTTTGCTTACCGAAAACCAGGTTTCTTGAGTGTTAATAGATAGTTATCGTTAGTATGCAAAAAAACATGGAAGAACTCAATATTTTTCAGAATTTTCTTTTTTAATTTTTTTGTCTGAGGGTGGGCTTTCATACCACCGAGTATCCAAAAGAAAGTTCAAATTACATTGAAGTTATGGGTATATTAAAAACAACTAAAAATTCAACATTAAACTCGATTTTCTCCTTTTAGAAATAAGATATCAATATACCGATTTCACTGAAAGTTTACATTCAACGGTTAGTATATTACGTATAAGCAACATGAATTTGGTTCGCTTTTTATGGTACAAAAGCAATTTATATACTACTTTTTTTCAATAAAAACCGTTTTTCTCGGTTTCAAAGGGGTGCTCCCCGGAGTTATCACTGGGGTAATTTCAAGTCTTACTTGTACTACGACCACATAAAAAGATCAGTTAAATTCACTTGCGCCTTTTTTAGAAAAGTATGTTTATTTATTATGAAAAATTGGCAATTTTTGGTCCTGTAATCTGCTCTAAATGGTACAGGTACATTTACAAGCTCCTTCTAATATATAACATAAAACGATTACATCTATACATAAGGTTTTCCCTTATAAATGTATACTGCGGTATAAAATTCTCAGTTAATTCGTCAAATCAATTTACACTCGTTAAAATGTTTGGACTATACTTTAGGGTGGACATTGCCATTTTTCTCGCATCAAAACAAGAAGGACTGAATTAGACTTGTAGTGCTATTGATTGTCTAGATAAAACATAACTTTATCTTAAGTGAGGTAGACAAAGCCGATTAGCAACACAAGAGCAGAGTCCTAATGATTCTTTCCTAATTCCTTTACCATCCACTACAAAAATGCCTGAATAAAAATAGGTAAAAAATTATTATTTCTAGATAATAAGTGTTTACAGGAAAAGTCATAAAATCTTAACTTTACGAGATATGACAAATTAACTGAGAATAATTCGGTTGGGTTTCTTTTACAAAGAAAGTCTATATTTATTCGTTTTAAGTTTAATGAAGAGCAAATATGTATGTGATTTCAGCTATTCAGTAGTTTTTTCATCTCAATTAATCAACTGAAAAAGGGAAACAAAATTCTGTTTACTTGTGAAACCCCTTATTCGATAACAGGTACTCAAGGTTTTCAATAAGGCTATTCAAAATTTTATACCGCAGTATACATTTATAAGTAAAAACCTTATGTATAGATGTAGTCGTTTTATGTTACAGATTAGAAGGAGCTTGTAAATGTACCTGTACCATTTAGAGCAGATTACAGGACCAAACATTGCCAAACATATACAAAACATACTTTTCTAAAAAAGGCGCAAGTGAATTTAACTGATCTTTTTATGTGGTCGTAGTACAAGTAAGACTAGAAATTACAGCACCACTTTGAAACCGAGAAAAACGGTTTTTTATTGAAAAAAAGTAGTATATAAATTGCTTTTGTACCCTAATAAGCGAACCAAATTCATGTTGCTCATTGGTAATATACCAGCCCTTGAATGTAAACTTTCAGTGAAATCGGTATATTGATAACTTGTTTCTAAAAGGAGAAAATCGAGTTTAATGTTGAATTTTTAGTTGTTTTTAAAATAACCATAACTTCTAAGCAATACGAATTTTCTTTTGGATACTCGGTGGTATGAAAGCCCACCCTCAGACTAAAAAAATAAAAAAGAAAATTCTGAAAAATATTGAGTTCTTCCGTGTTCTTTTGCATACTAATGAAAACTATATATTAACACACAAGAAACCTGGTTTTGGGTAAGCAAAAAGGACACTTAGACCAAAGGAATCTTAACGGAAATTGCTTCCTTGGTTTTTGAATTTTATTAAGAAGGAAATAAAAAAGATCCCATCAATTTATCTGTAAAATTGTGGAAATGGCAGATTTATGTCCGCCAAAAAGCAATTATTGACCACTGTGCGGCATCATCGGAAACGAGCTTGCGGACAAGCCAGCAAAAGAAGCTAAGAGCCTACCTGGCCTAGGATGTGCCCTGTTTTCGCCCTCAGATCTGGCGCGTCCCCTGAAAGATACGATAATACGAGGATGGCAAACGATGTGGGAAGAAAGTGCACCTAGTAAATTGAGAGTAATTAAAAATAGCGGGAAAGCATGGGATAGCTCTTGCCGCAGCAGCCGTCGCGAGGAGGTGGTCCTGACAGATCGGATACACAAGGTTCACCCACGAGCACCTCATCAAAAGGGAACTACAACCAAGATGCTCTGCATGCGGTATACTTATCTGTGGAAAGCACATGATCGAGGAATGCCCTGCATACAGAGGAGTGCTGTCTCGAAACGGTGTGCCAGCAGGCGACACTGGCGGACGAGGAAAATACTGTCAAAAAGCTTTTGAGAAGTCTAATAGAACTGAAATTAATGTCAAAAATTTGACTTCCAGACTCTAAAGATTTATTATCCGTTAATAAAACTGTAATAATTTTCACCCTGTAATATAGGCATTGATGACCGCTCTACGGTTTTACACCTCTAAATAAAACCAACCAACCAGAAATGAGAAACAATGCCAATTTTCACGCAATTCCAACAAGTAGTTTCAGAATTATGGTCATTTGAACTTTTGAGATATTTTAAGTTCCGATGACGACTTGAGCTCAAAACCGACATCTAGGTGTTAAGACTTTCCTCTGTAGAATGGGTATTAATTGAACTGGTGCTTTCTAAATTTATTCATTATTTTTGCATTTCATACAGAATCAGATGATACCACCATTTCTTGAATGTTTTAAATTATTATGGATAATTTTTTTTTTCTGAAGAGAAAAGATTGGGCTCCAACGGGAGTGACATGTGCGGTATGCTAACCACTGCACCACAAAGCTCGCTTCCAAGCGGAGCGAATCCCTCCTCTCTCTTCAATCTCGCAAGTTTTGTGAGTATTTACGAGAGGTGGACAATTTTTGTCCAATAAATGGGCATCTCTTGACGATCGTCAATTTATAAATTATTTTATATTAATTTAATCTATTTTTCGGAACCAACTGTCATAGTACATGTTTGCAACTAAGAAGTTCGTGTAACATCTACGCTTGCCCAGAAGGTTCGAGGCTGGGTCTTCTTACGACTAAATATATACGGAACGATGAACTGGAGAGTTAGTATTGTTCTGAAGCTCAAGCCATATTATTATTTCTGTGTTAAAAAGTGATAGTTTTTGTAATTTGTTTAAATATTTGTGTTTTTATAAATTGTGTGGCGTTGAAAATTGTTATTTCCGTTAAGTAAAAATTCTTTAATCCACATAATTGTTACATTGATTGGTAAATAACACATCTTCCATTCATATATTTTATTAAAACGTTACATTATTAAAAATGACCTAAGTTTGAGACTTATATAAACACATTTTGTTGTGGCCAACATGTGAAATTTAAACTTTTAAATTATATTTTTACTTTCACTTACCTATATATGAAATATATAGTAAGTGGAAGTATTGCGATCGTGAAAATTTTCGACTTCCGGTTTTCAACGGAAATACACGTTTTGGGGTCCCCTGAGTCAAAATAACCAAGTCCCGCGAAATGGTCTGTGTGTGTGTCTGTGTGTCTGTGTGTGTGTGTGTGTGTGTGTGTGTGTGTGTGTGAACAGACTAGCTCAAAAACTATAAACCGTGCGAACCTGAAATTGGGTATTTGGAGTATGTATATGCCCGCGATGTGACAGCAAAACTTTCATCAAATTTGCTCAAAGGGAGGGGGTACTTTATTTAATAACTTTTAAGTTTTTTTCGATTTTCTCAAAAACGGCTCTAACGATTTTGATTAAACTAAGTATTTGATCTATTGATATGCCCGAGATATGACTGTAAAAATTTCATCAAAATTGATCAACCGGAGGGGGGACTTTACTTAATAATTTTTGTATCATTTTCACGTGTTTTTTTTTTTTACTCAATAACGGTTGTAACGATTTTGATCAAAGTTGGCATTTGATGTATTTATATGCCCGAGATATGACTTTAAAAATTTCATCAAAATTGATCAACAGGAGGGGGGACTTTACTTAATAAATGTTGTCCAATTTTTACCTTTTTGATCGATTATCTCAAAAACGGCTTTAACGATTTTTATCAAATTCGTTATGTTTAATGAAAATTAGTTGTTATTTAATATCAGGTAAGCTTTATCATTATTAAAATGTTCTGAGGGGGCTTTTTTTGTTTTTCTATAAAGTACCTTTGTTTTAGTTTATATTGGGAAATTATCTGTCTCTCATCACGCTTAAAAATAAGAAACGGCTAAATATGATACATGAAGAAAATCAAGTAAACATATACAGGAGAAAAAAAGAAAAATATTCCGTCAACTCATAAAACACATAAACACGCTCACGCATGCGCCGTACGCCTTTAATGACAAACCAATGCGTTATAATTAAACTGTTCATTTGAGAAGTGGCAATTAACAAAACGCATTAATTTCTAATCTAAGTAAGTTGGTAAGTGAAAGCTGTGTGTTGCGCGCACGCACCAGATTTTTATTTATTAGAACCTAGTTTGAATAATATTTTAATTTAAATTTAATATGTATATTTACAACTGTAAGTTGCCTACATATATATTTACAATGTTAGATGCCGTGTTTTTAAATTAGGTATTAAAGACGCATCCTTATCTAATGCCACAGCAGTACGGCATTTGCAGTGGTAAATGCCCACATTTGGGTCAGTAATAAGGTGACAGCCCTAAAATTGTATATGTTACTTTGAATTTCATAAATGTGGTACAGGAGCAATTCCTCAAAAGGTACCTTAACTGTTATATTAACGATTGATTGCGGAAATCTTTATATAAATATTCAATCATGAATGTTAGATCATTATTCCAACTCACATATTCATTTTGTAATGACAAATATTAATTTTGTTATATATTCTTTTGGACAGTTTATAAGAGTTTAATTTATGTTAGCAGTTTCAAGTTATTTCTTTAGAAGTTCAATTTTAAGTTTATTTTTTTTTTTTTTTCATTATTACATTATTCATTACTTTTATAATAATGTTGTGTATATAGTTAAAATAGTTGTTTTTCTTTTAGTACTATTTCATTAACGTTAGATTATGATAACATTAGTAGCTCTTATTTTTTTTATTACTGAAGTTTGTGATTTTTTGTTTTTCTTTGTTTTTAAAGTCATCATTTATTACAATCAGATTTTTTTTTTATTCACTCTTACGCCTAATAAATATTAAATAGAGTTCTGACTTTATTAGCGCTATATAAGGCGGGCAGATTTGGTTATTTCAATTTTGAAAACCCACTGCCGCCACACATTTTATATTAGGAGAGGAATGTATGGAATACTAGAAAAATGCCCTGAAAATGGACGTCTAATATCCGAAACGTTGATATTAGGAGACATCATTATCTTCCTTTATAACAAATATATACTTTTACACATAATTGTACAATATTATTTTATCGGTTGAGATAATATTTGAATTTGGTTGAAGATTTTATAAATTAAAATACTTAATGCTTTTCTATAAGTATTAATAATATTAGGAAAAATTAATGATTTATTTATGAGAGCATGGCTATTTACTTTGCCTTATTACAAATTTGGTAGTAGGGTGAAATAATTAATGGATTTAGTGAAAATAATTTATGAATTTCATATTAGGATTATTCAATTTCCCATTACATTGTTTGGTATCAAAATATTATAAAATGGAAGTTATGAATAAATGTGAAACTACCAGCTGATCAAGTGGAAGGTGTACCCCCCCCCTTAAGAGTTGTTGCAGATTAAAACCAAAATAAATTACTACCGTAAAATGGGGTGACTTTGTGACAAGCCTATTTTTGTACAGTTTTTGAATTTCCCTCCTTAAAAAGAATCAGGTTAAGCAATTCAGTGTACTTGTCAGTTAGTCAGTAATGTGCTGCAACCTACTGGCCACGTATAACTTCTTTCATTCCATTTACCATGGTGCTTTATTTCATATATGTTTTCATTTAGTTGAAACCTTGAAATAAAGCACCATGGTAAATGGAATGAAAGAAGTTACAGAGGTCCATATGTGGCCAGTAGGCTGCAGCATATTACTGACCAACTGACAAGTACACTGAATTTCCTAACCTGATTCTTTTTAGGAGGGAACTTCAAAAATTGTAGGCTTTGCTACGTTTCTGGTCTCCCGCTTTTTTAAGGCGGGTGGGGGTTACCAGAAACGGCATATATCTAATTGATATTGTAATTGATGTACTTGATTCGCCTTAACGTAAATTGGATACTTTTCCAAAGGTGACGTGTTTACCAATTCCATATTATTCCAATAAACCTGTGGCATAGGGTAAATGATAATAAATAAACAAAACTAAATTGGACTATATCTTTAATTTTATTGACTAATAATGTAAATTATTTATACCCCCTTTAATATATCATATAAACATATTTTACTAGCACAAATTAGTTAATGGATGCTGACTGGCAATTTAACATTATTTTAATAAAAACTAACCACACAATATTACAACTAGTACTGTATAGGTATTAACCTTATTTGGTGGGCACTCTCTGGTGTTGTCTCTGGCCTATCTGCTGGATCAGTCTCTGCTATCTCTGACGCTCAGCACAGCATCCCATCTTTGTCTCTCTCGGAAATCTGGACTCTGCCGCTCCTGCCTATCTCCGTCCTCTGCCCTTCTCGTTCCACTCTCGCCCTCTTGGCACACTCCCCCGACCTCTGTCCACCTCCGAACTCACTCTCCACCCGAACTCCTCGAGCCTCCCTCTTCACCGTATAAGTCCTCTTTCCCCCACTCTCTTCAGACTTCTTCTGATTGGCTGGCTGGTTGGTTCCAGACTTCGTCTGATTGGCTGGCTGCCTAAAATTTCCCTTCCTTTCCATATTCAACGTGTTTCCCAGCGGCCTCTTTGCCAAGGCAAAACCAGGGTTTATGGCCACAAATTTCTCTAACAATCTTCTTAGGTATTTCCCTGGATGTTTGTCGGCAGCATTGCCGGTCCTAAGCTTTGCTTATTTTGAATCTCTAACAGAAGGTTTATGGCCCCAATAAGTTACAAGGTGGTATTTCCAAGACCTAGCCGCCTTCAGGTAAAACTGACCACCGGGTTGACCATATACAGTACTTTACATATTTCGATATTAAATTATTAATTCAATTTACTTTTCTTATCATGGCAGCATCCACAATACATAGCATTCTCCTAGTGTCAAGGGAAAGAAAAATTAATAAACGTGTGTTTATTGATTTTTCTTTTAACATACTCTCTAAAATATTGTTAATATAATCAGCCGTAAAGTAAAATCCTATCTACAAAATTAACTGTTCAGCATCGAATAAAACAAAATGATATAAAATGAACATACAACATACAAAACATTACTTAAAATACAACATATAAAATAGTTACAAAAATGAATAGAACAAAACCCTTTAGTAGAACAAGATACGATAATAAATTTAGAATTGCTACAATTTACATAACAAAAACTAAAATAAAACAGTTCTCAATATAAGTTTTCTGTGTACTATTTAAAAACATTTTAACTTCAACGTTCAAAACTAAATTATAATAAAAGTACAGAATGGTTGTAGAATATATCAAAATTTATGATCTTATAATTAATTAACTTCTTATTTACGATATTTATAAATTAGTAACTTTTTAACTTTTAGTCTTTGAACTTATCTATATCAGTATTAAAATTCCACATATTAAGTATTCACATGATAAAATCTTATTTTTCCAAACAATTGCTAGATAACTTACATAGTGATCAGAGTTCTTCTGTCTTTATTTCACATCCTGAAACACTTCTTAATTCACAAATAACAAAAACAAGTAGCATAATGTTTATACAGTAACATGTTATTGTGTGGCAAGCATTTTCAAAAATAAAAAAGATTCTACTATTTGGGATTCATTCCTACTCTAGTTTTAAAAATCATTTTTGTTAGGAATCTTTTTATTTTAAATAAATGTTTAATTTCAATTATTTTCAGGGTTAATTATTATAACGTCTAATTCGGTATTTTTATTTCCTTTCTTAATAGCACGCTGACAAAAACAACGGTGAACCTCCTACTTTCACAAAAATCGGTTGCCCTAGTACCATCTTGGGTTTTTTTTTTTTATGTCACAATCCAGGATTAAGTATTTACACATTCTATTAAATGAATCTCAGTTCTCAGATAATTACTATATTACAACATTACAATTTTTATCATGACTCTGGCAAACGAACAGTGTATTCAAATCACAATTTTTATTTATTAGTTATTAATTAATAAGTTTTGCTTGGTCATATTAATTACAAGTTTTAAAATTTTAATGGATTCTATAAGTGTTTTCGCTTATTTAAAATATTTCTATCTCTGATACCGAATCTAGTTCCTATTTATGGCCACATAAGATTTTTAATTTTCCTATCCGGATGTTCGGATCAATTACACCATGAGCCCCATCAATTATCTAATAATAAATGTTTTTACAAAGGGATCAATAAAATTGTTGCCTCAGTATTCTGGGCGTACTTGAAGATTTCAGTATCTTCTCAAAAATAATTTCAGGGATACCTGGAGGCGCTACGGCTGCTCCACATAGAGGGGTTTTCCCTACTAGACACAATTAATACTATAACCCGACTTCAGGGGTGATGGAGGACCTCTGTCTACTCCAAAGTAAAAAAGTATAATAATTGCTCACAATAATCCAATTAGGATATATAAAATGCAAACCTGATCCAAGTTATTTAAATGTTATTATTGGGGGTGGCTCATAGCGACTAAACAATTGAGGCAAGTTTTAGATTAATGATTATTACCGGTTTTCCGGTGCAAAAGGTGGCTTAAACCAATTAAAACTAAAACATTTTAATTTTCTCATTGATAGGTAATTTACCGTATAATGCGTTTTGCATTAATTAATCAAATCGGGATTGGTAAAATAAATTTCAATTTTTTATTATCTTAATTTGAATATAATGAAGTTACTCTGAGATCCACTTAATTAAACTGTATTTAGTTAAGATCCTAATACTAACAATTCCTAAATTTATAAGAGATACTTATTTACATAAAAATATTTACAATAATATTTACAAAAATTATTTACATTGATCCAGAACGGGTTGACCTGACGACGGCTTCGCCAGGACCCTTTAGCTCGTCAACGGAAGGGACGCTAGATGGAAACCCTTTTTATCCCCTGGACTGGGATAAAGACTACCGTGTCTTAATATAACTCCGTACGCGTTTCTTATTTACATGGTTCAAGACCAAATAATCCATGTAATAGTCATATAGTAGAAATAGGAAGGTGATAGGCTTAATAGGCGAATCCCTAAAATAAATATTTGCTTCAAACCTGTCATGAAAATTTCGATATGTTAACGGGGTTTTCCCCATAATCATGCTTAATGAGTTCAAGTGATCTCCTGGAGGTGGCTTATTCGGGTTTATTAATTTTATAAATTCTAGGAGGCTTAATTCATTTTCTATCTCCATAGGTCGGTCCTTCTCTTCATCATCAACCTTTTCATGGGACCTATCAACTTCCTCACGTCCTTGGCAAGACTCAAGAGTTTCTACCTGAGATTGAGGGATTGGTAAATTCTCTTGAATGGTTTCTTTTTGAAGATTCTTCGTTTCATCTTCAACTTTAAAGAGAACCTTATCTTGTCCGTCGTAATTAGTTTTAATGTCACCACTTTCTGATTGAACATTAGGAACCGTTCCTTCCATCGGAGATTCGTTACTTATAATTTCGACATTTTCCAGAGCAGTAACCTCGTTCGGTCCAGTTTCCATACAATTGGCCGCATGGGGTTCATTAATATAATTGTTCACTGTTTTATGGACATGGGCATCATCTTCTGCCCTCTCATTCATATCCTCACTTTCAGCTAGGGATGGTTTCAGTGTATCCTCATCAGGTTTAGTGAACCGTTTTGCAGACGGTTCCAACTTCGGATTCGTTGTGTGTAGAGCGTCATTTATTTCCTGTAGATGTTTATTGTGCTCTTCTATTATTCCCTTTAGCTCTTTATGTCTATCTTCTTGATTTTTCTGCATCTCTTTTATTAGCTGCCATAACATTTCTTCTGGGCTGAGGCTATTTTCTTCTGTTTTCTCCATGGTCTGTGGCTGAGTTGCTTCTGGATGTGGGATCGCTATTCCTTCAGCCAACCCCGTATTCGGCTGTGGTAGTTTCTCGTTTTCTACCCTAAAAGCCATATCAAAATATCGTGCGCGTATATTATTCCTCTAATATCTATTGAAACCTCCGCGGTAGGTTTAAACGCAAGCACTGGTTAAATATAACACAAAAAACAAGCCACTTATAATAAGACCGTACAACAAGAAGAATAAGGACAGCCTTCCTCACACACATCGCTAATATAACACTAAGGAAAGAGAGCACGAGAAAACGGAGCAAATGTTTAAAGCGAAATCCTGGAGAATTTGTTAGATTAAAGAAATTATCTAACCTTACAAATATTCGCCCTTATGCCACTTGGTATAATTTAACAAGCAATGTCAACTAATGATATGAACAAATTGGTAAGTACGTCCCCACAAGGGATGCCATTTTAATTGCTACGTTTCTGGTCTCCCGCTTTTTTAAGGCGGGTGGGGGTTACCAGAAACGGCATATATCTAATTGATATTGTAATTGATGTACTTGATTCGCCTTAACGTAAATTGGATACTTTTCCAAAGGTGACGTGTTTACCAATTCCATATTATTCCAATAAACCTGTGGCATAGGGTAAATGATAATAAATAAACAAAACTAAATTGGACTATATCTTTAATTTTATTGACTAATAATGTAAATTATTTATACCCCCTTTAATATATCATATAAACATATTTTACTAGCACAAATTAGTTAATGGATGCTGACTGGCAATTTAACATTATTTTAATAAAAACTAACCACACAATATTACAACTAGTACTGTATAGGTATTAACCTTATTTGGTGGGCACTCTCTGGTGTTGTCTCTGGCCTATCTGCTGGATCAGTCTCTGCTATCTCTGACGCTCAGCACAGCATCCCATCTTTGTCTCTCTCGGAAATCTGGACTCTGCCGCTCCTGCCTATCTCCGTCCTCTGCCCTTCTCGTTCCACTCTCGCCCTCTTGGCACACTCCCCCGACCTCTGTCCACCTCCGAACTCACTCTCCACCCGAACTCCTCGAGCCTCCCTCTTCACCGTATAAGTCCTCTTTCCCCCACTCTCTTCAGACTTCTTCTGATTGGCTGGCTGGTTGGTTCCAGACTTCGTCTGATTGGCTGGCTGCCTAAAATTTCCCTTCCTTTCCATATTCAACGTGTTTCCCAGCGGCCTCTTTGCCAAGGCAAAACCAGGGTTTATGGCCACAAATTTCTCTAACAATCTTCTTAGGTATTTCCCTGGATGTTTGTCGGCAGCATTGCCGGTCCTAAGCTTTGCTTATTTTGAATCTCTAACAGAAGGTTTATGGCCCCAATAACTTACAAGGTGGTATTTCCAAGACCTAGCCGCCTTCAGGTAAAACTGACCACCGGGTTGACCATATACAGTACTTTACATATTTCGATATTAAATTATTAATTCAATTTACTTTTCTTATCATGGCAGCATCCACAATACATAGCATTCTCCTAGTGTCAAGGGAAAGAAAAATTAATAAACGTGTGTTTATTGATTTTTCTTTTAACATACTCTCTAAAATATTGTTAATATAATCAGCCGTAAAGTAAAATCCTATCTACAAAATTAACTGTTCAGCATCGAATAAAACAAAATGATATAAAATGAACATACAACATACAAAACATTACTTAAAATACAACATATAAAATAGTTACAAAAATGAATAGAACAAAACCCTTTAGTAGAACAAGATACGATAATAAATTTAGAATTGCTACAATTTACATAACAAAAACTAAAATAAAACAGTTCTCAATATAAGTTTTCTGTGTACTATTTAAAAACATTTTAACTTCAACGTTCAAAACTAAATTATAATAAAAGTACAGAATGGTTGTAGAATATATCAAAATTTATGATCTTATAATTAATTAACTTCTTATTTACGATATTTATAAATTAGTAACTTTTTAACTTTTAGTCTTTGAACTTATCTATATCAGTATTAAAATTCCACATATTAAGTATTCACATGATAAAATCTTATTTTTCCAAACAATTGCTAGATAACTTACATAGTGATCAGAGTTCTTCTGTCTTTATTTCACATCCTGAAACACTTCTTAATTCACAAATAACAAAAACAAGTAGCATAATGTTTATACAGTAACATGTTATTGTGTGGCAAGCATTTTCAAAAATAAAAAAGATTCTACTATTTGGGATTCATTCCTACTCTAGTTTTAAAAATCATTTTTGTTAGGAATCTTTTTATTTTAAATAAATGTTTAATTTCAATTATTTTCAGGGTTAATTATTATAACGTCTAATTCGGTATTTTTATTTCCTTTCTTAATAGCACGCTGACAAAAACAACGGTGAACCTCCTACTTTCACAAAAATCGGTTGCCCTAGTACCATCTTGGGTTTTTTTTTTTTATGTCACAATCCAGGATTAAGTATTTACACATTCTATTAAATGAATCTCAGTTCTCAGATAATTACTATATTACAACATTACAATTTTTATCATGACTCTGGCAAACGAACAGTGTATTCAAATCACAATTTTTATTTATTAGTTATTAATTAATAAGTTTTGCTTGGTCATATTAATTACAAGTTTTAAAATTTTAATGGATTCTATAAGTGTTTTCGCTTATTTAAAATATTTCTATCTCTGATACCGAATCTAGTTCCTATTTATGGCCACATAAGATTTTTAATTTTCCTATCCGGATGTTCGGATCAATTACACCATGAGCCCCATCAATTATCTAATAATAAATGTTTTTACAAAGGGATCAATAAAATTGTTGCCTCAGTATTCTGGGCGTACTTGAAGATTTCAGTATCTTCTCAAAAATAATTTCAGGGATACCTGGAGGCGCTACGGCTGCTCCACATAGAGGGGTTTTCCCTACTAGACACAATTAATACTATAACCCGACTTCAGGGGTGATGGAGGACCTCTGTCTACTCCAAAGTAAAAAAGTATAATAATTGCTCACAATAATCCAATTAGGATATATAAAATGCAAACCTGATCCAAGTTATTTAAATGTTATTATTGGGGGTGGCTCATAGCGACTAAACAATTGAGGCAAGTTTTAGATTAATGATTATTACCGGTTTTCCGGTGCAAAAGGTGGCTTAAACCAATTAAAACTAAAACATTTTAATTTTCTCATTGATAGGTAATTTACCGTATAATGCGTTTTGCATTAATTAATCAAATCGGGATTGGTAAAATAAATTTCAATTTTTTATTATCTTAATTTGAATATAATGAAGTTACTCTGAGATCCACTTAATTAAACTGTATTTAGTTAAGATCCTAATACTAACAATTCCTAAATTTATAAGAGATACTTATTTACATAAAAATATTTACAATAATATTTACAAAAATTATTTACATTGATCCAGAACGGGTTGACCTGACGACGGCTTCGCCAGGACCCTTTAGCTCGTCAACGGAAGGGACGCTAGATGGAAACCCTTTTTATCCCCTGGACTGGGATAAAGACTACCGTGTCTTAATATAACTCCGTACGCGTTTCTTATTTACATGGTTCAAGACCAAATAATCCATGTAATAGTCATATAGTAGAAATAGGAAGGTGATAGGCTTAATAGGCGAATCCCTAAAATAAATATTTGCTTCAAACCTGTCATGAAAATTTCGATATGTTAACGGGGTTTTCCCCATAATCATGCTTAATGAGTTCAAGTGATCTCCTGGAGGTGGCTTATTCGGGTTTATTAATTTTATAAATTCTAGGAGGCTTAATTCATTTTCTATCTCCATAGGTCGGTCCTTCTCTTCATCATCAACCTTTTCATGGGACCTATCAACTTCCTCACGTCCTTGGCAAGACTCAAGAGTTTCTACCTGAGATTGAGGGATTGGTAAATTCTCTTGAATGGTTTCTTTTTGAAGATTCTTCGTTTCATCTTCAACTTTAAAGAGAACCTTATCTTGTCCGTCGTAATTAGTTTTAATGTCACCACTTTCTGATTGAACATTAGGAACCGTTCCTTCCATCGGAGATTCGTTACTTATAATTTCGACATTTTCCAGAGCAGTAACCTCGTTCGGTCCAGTTTCCATACAATTGGCCGCATGGGGTTCATTAATATAATTGTTCACTGTTTTATGGACATGGGCATCATCTTCTGCCCTCTCATTCATATCCTCACTTTCAGCTAGGGATGGTTTCAGTGTATCCTCATCAGGTTTAGTGAACCGTTTTGCAGACGGTTCCAACTTCGGATTCGTTGTGTGTAGAGCGTCATTTATTTCCTGTAGATGTTTATTGTGCTCTTCTATTATTCCCTTTAGCTCTTTATGTCTATCTTCTTGATTTTTCTGCATCTCTTTTATTAGCTGCCATAACATTTCTTCTGGGCTGAGGCTATTTTCTTCTGTTTTCTCCATGGTCTGTGGCTGAGTTGCTTCTGGATGTGGGATCGCTATTCCTTCAGCCAACCCCGTATTCGGCTGTGGTAGTTTCTCGTTTTCTACCCTAAAAGCCATATCAAAATATCGTGCGCGTATATTATTCCTCTAATATCTATTGAAACCTCCGCGGTAGGTTTAAACGCAAGCACTGGTTAAATATAACACAAAAAACAAGCCACTTATAATAAGACCGTACAACAAGAAGAATAAGGACAGCCTTCCTCACACACATCGCTAATATAACACTAAGGAAAGAGAGCACGAGAAAACGGAGCAAATGTTTAAAGCGAAATCCTGGAGAATTTGTTAGATTAAAGAAATTATCTAACCTTACAAATATTCGCCCTTATGCCACTTGGTATAATTTAACAAGCAATGTCAACTAATGATATGAACAAATTGGTAAGTACGTCCCCACAAGGGATGCCATTTTAATTGCTACGTTTCTGGTCTCCCGCTTTTTTAAGGCGGGTGGGGGTTACCAGAAACGGCATATATCTAATTGATATTGTAATTGATGTACTTGATTCGCCTTAACGTAAATTGGATACTTTTCCAAAGGTGACGTGTTTACCAATTCCATATTATTCCAATAAACCTGTGGCATAGGGTAAATGATAATAAATAAACAAAACTAAATTGGACTATATCTTTAATTTTATTGACTAATAATGTAAATTATTTATACCCCCTTTAATATATCATATAAACATATTTTACTAGCACAAATTAGTTAATGGATGCTGACTGGCAATTTAACATTATTTTAATAAAAACTAACCACACAATATTACAACTAGTACTGTATAGGTATTAACCTTATTTGGTGGGCACTCTCTGGTGTTGTCTCTGGCCTATCTGCTGGATCAGTCTCTGCTATCTCTGACGCTCAGCACAGCATCCCATCTTTGTCTCTCTCGGAAATCTGGACTCTGCCGCTCCTGCCTATCTCCGTCCTCTGCCCTTCTCGTTCCACTCTCGCCCTCTTGGCACACTCCCCCGACCTCTGTCCACCTCCGAACTCACTCTCCACCCGAACTCCTCGAGCCTCCCTCTTCACCGTATAAGTCCTCTTTCCCCCACTCTCTTCAGACTTCTTCTGATTGGCTGGCTGGTTGGTTCCAGACTTCGTCTGATTGGCTGGCTGCCTAAAATTTCCCTTCCTTTCCATATTCAACGTGTTTCCCAGCGGCCTCTTTGCCAAGGCAAAACCAGGGTTTATGGCCACAAATTTCTCTAACAATCTTCTTAGGTATTTCCCTGGATGTTTGTCGGCAGCATTGCCGGTCCTAAGCTTTGCTTATTTTGAATCTCTAACAGAAGGTTTATGGCCCCAATAACTTACAAGGTGGTATTTCCAAGACCTAGCCGCCTTCAGGTAAAACTGACCACCGGGTTGACCATATACAGTACTTTACATATTTCGATATTAAATTATTAATTCAATTTACTTTTCTTATCATGGCAGCATCCACAATACATAGCAGCTTGTCACAAAGTTACCCCATTAGTCACAATGACACCCTGTTTTACGGTTATATTATATTTCGTGAAACTGGGTGATATTGCCCTTTGAAAAACAGCTCAACCGATTTATAATTTATTACAAGTTATTTATTATTTAAAAGGGATATAGCTCAATCAAAGACTTTTCCTAGCATCTCCTTCGAAGTTATCTTTAAGGATTAATATTCAATACGTTTTATAATTATACGGGCAGACAGCGAAGAGGGCGGGATGAAAACCAATTTTCAGGACTTATTTATGGTTTACTCCTTTATCGAAGAGAAATCCAGAACTAACAAAACAGGAACGAGAACTAATCCCAATTCAGCGGCCACGAGTATCCGGCATCGGGGAAGGGATCAGCTTTTGTTTCCTTGGCAAAACTCTTAATTAGCCTGCGGTGCCCAAACAAGAAGGATTGCGTGCTGAATTAGGAAGACTGATCGTGGAAACAGCTTTTCCAATTCGTGGAGCATCAAATGGACTTTCAGATACTCTTCGTCCTATTACGAAAGCTCATTTTCATAAATAGGACCTCTTTTAAAATATCTATAAAAGGGATCCAAAGACAGGTTTCAATATGAAAAATATTACTGTCATCCAAGTGAATAAACTCCACACCTCTAAATAAAAATAACAATAAGTTAATTTGAAAAAAAAAGTATAAAAAAGTTATACAAATTATGTAAACTAAATAGTAGTGGGAAACCGTCTGTTAAAGCCCTAGTACATTATTATTTTTTCTCTTATGTCATTTTTCCACCGTATAAACCAGGCCCTTTTATTTGTTATTAATTGTATTTTTACTTTCACTTACCTATATATGAAATATATAGTAAGTGGAAGTATTGCGATCGTGAAAAATTTCGACTTCCGGTTTTCAACGGAAATACACGTTTTTGGGTCCCCTGAGTCGAAATAACCAAGTCCCGCGAAATGGTGTGTGTGTGTGTTTGTGAGTGTGTGTGTGTGTGTGAACAGACTAGCTCAAAAACTATAAACCGTGCGAACCTGAAATTGGGTATTTAGTGTAGATATATGCCCGCGATGTGACAGCAAAATTTTTATCAAAATTGCTCAAAGGGAGGGGGTACTTTATTTAATAACTTTTTAGGTTTTTTTCGATTTTCTCAAAAACGGCTCTAACGATTTTGATTAAACTGAGTATTTCATCTATTTTTATGCCCGAGATATGACTGTAAAAATTTCATCAAAATTGATTAACCGGAGGGGGGACTTTACTTGATAATTTTGTAACATTTTTACGTGTTTTTTTTTATTTACTCTAAATCGGCTTTAACGATTTTGATCAAGCTGGGTATTTGATGTATTTATATGCCCGAGATATGACTGTTAAAATTTCATCAAAATTGATTAACCGGAGGGGGGACTTTACTTAATAAATGTTGTATCATTTTCACGTGTTTTTTTTATTTACTCTAAATCGGCTTTAACGATTTTGATCAAACTGGGTATTTGATGTATTTATATGCCCGAGATATGACTGTTAAAATTTCATCAAAATTGATTAACCGGAGGGGGGACTTTACTTAATAAATTTTGTATCATTTTCACGTGTTTTTTTTATTTACTCAAAAACGGCTTTAAAGATTCTGATCAAACTGGGTATTTGATGTATGTATATGCCAAATATGCGATAGCCAACATTTCATCAAAATTTATCAACCGGAGGGGGGACTTTACTTAATAAATTTTGTATCATTTTCACGGGTTTTTTTATTTACTCAAAAACGGCTTTAACGATTAACAAAAATGAGATATGAATGTAGAAAAATGTGTGACTTTGGGAAATGATATTTAGAAAAACACGTCAATTTCTAATCTAAGTTGGTAAGTGAAAGTTGTGTGTTGCGCGCACGCACCAGATTTTTTCTTCTTTAATTTGTGTTATCTTTATCTTCTTTATGTATAATTTTTATACGTTAAGACGTTTTTTACTTATGTATAATGTAAATTAAATTGTAAATATCATATTTTTATTTTTAAATATGGTTACAAGAATCATATAATATTTATATCAGCTGTAAATAAAAAACAAGTGAACAACGAACACGGCGTTAGGCCGGTGTCTTTAGTGTTTTGGTAGCTGCTCGGGTAACGACTCACCACTGTCACCAACCGTTCCCTCACCCACCTCATCTCAACTATAATAACATAATCTGGAGAATTCTATCATTTAGATGCATCTCGTGATGACAGCTGAGGATATATAATGAAGGCGGATTTCTCAACTACACTCTGATATAAGGTACCTTATATATATACTTTCACCATCTGAATCTACAAGGATAGAAAAACCTCATCTTTTTTTTTCTTTCACTGATGAACAATAATTTTATTTATTTTTCTGTATATACCTAACATAAGATTTTTTTCGAAGTTTGTTTATCCCTTTTGAATTTAAATTCTTAGAAATTTAAGTTTACTTTATATACTTTTTTCTCTACTTTCATAATTAAGTTATATTATAATTTTGGGTTTAATGTTATTCATAAGTTTTAATCATTCTCAATATATATTTGTTAACATTTGAACAGGGCCTTTTATTTTACTCATTATATTATTGATTTTATTCCAACAGGCATACCAGCACCCACCTTACCCACCACACATATCTTCAGAGGCACCACTTTTTTCTTCTTCAGAGACACCACAGACGCACTAGGCTGTCCTTGACCTGTTCCAACGCTCTTACCCAGGCTTCTCGGTCTTCAGCAAGTCTCAGAGAAAGCCTGTTCGCGGTAAAATCCGCAGCTACGCTTTCTTTTCATCTTCCACGTGGTCTTCCACGAGCTCTGACTCCTTCTGGATGACAGGCGTACAGCGTCTTTGCCATTCTGTGATTTTCCATCCTGATCAGATGGCCCAGCCATCTCAGACGTTGCATCCGTATATAGTCTGAAATTCTGAGGTCTCCATAAATCTGGTATACCTCTTTATTTTTTCGCTGGCGCCACTCTCCATTCTCTTTTATTGGGCCCAGGACGCGTCTTAATATTTTCCCTTCGAAGACGTCCATTTTTCTTGCTGCTGCTGCGTTTAGCACCCAAGTCTCACATGCGTAGGACGCAATTGGTCTTATTAGAGTTTTGCATAGTCTAATCTTTGTTGTGCGACTGATCAGCCTACTTTTTAAGAGATGCACGATGGAGTATGATGCTTTATTGGCAGCAACAATTCGTGCTTTGATTTTCTCCATCTCGTCTAAGGATACATTAAGTTGGCTCCTTAAATATTTAAAACTAGTAACATTTTGGAATGAGCTGTTGCCAATCGCATAGAGGTTTTGAGGGTGCGTCAAGTTTTTCCTTCTTAGCACCATTATTTTTGTTTTTTCAACATTAACATGAAGGCTGATTGCCCGAGCCTTTTGTTGAAACCGTTCGAAAGCGTCTTTGATGTTCTGGAGATGTCTTTGCTGTTCTTCCAATGACCACGACGTCATCGGCGTACGCCAGTATCTGGTAACTTTTGTTGAATACCACCACACATTATACAGTCCACTAACTCGTCTTTTCCCGCTTGGAGGGGAAGAATTAAAATCTCACCGGGGAAGGTTTGCGTTTCAATTGCGAAACGCCCCTGGCACCAACAACACCGTCTGCCGGATAATAATTTAAATAAATAAACACAAAATAAATGATAATTTAAGAACAACGTAGGCATGAAATTTGATAATTCGAAGTGAAATTAATTTCATTCAAGATATTAAAATCTGGAAAATAAAATATAATTTTAAAATTAAATTAAGCTCCTAAGAGTACTCATTACTGATTACTCACGATATGTAAATACGTACTGCGCATTGTGGGGTCACCTGTGGTGTAGTGGTTAGCATAGCAACCTACAATACTAAAAGCCGCGGGTTCAAGTCCCGCGGTTGCCCTAGAATTTTTTAATGGAAGTTTGATAAATCGAAGTCAAATTAATTTCATTCAAGATATTAAAATCTGGAAAATAAAATATAATTTTAAAATTAAATTAAGTTCAAGTCCCGCGGTTGCCCTAGGATTTTTTAATGGAAATTTGATAAATCGAAGTCAAATTAATTTCATTCAAGATATTAAAATCTGGAAAATAAAATATAATTTTAAAATTAAATTAAGTTCAAGTCCCGCGGTTGCCCTAGGATTTTTTAATGGAAATTTGATAAATCGAAGTCAAATTAATTTCATTCAAGATATTAAAATCTGGAAAATAAAATATAATTTTAAAATTAAATTAAGTTCAAGTCCCGCGGTTGCCCTAGGATTTTTTAATGGAAATTTGATAAATCGAAGTCAAATTAATTTCATTCAAGATATTAAAATCTGGAAAATAAAATATAATTTTAAAATTAAATTAAGCTCCTAAGAGTACTCATTACTGATTAGTTTTCTATAATTCAAAGCAGTTTTTGAACATAGAAGACACCAATTTTGACCATAAGGCAATTCTATTAGGAATTCGAATGATGAAGCTTTTTTTTCAAAAACTGCAAGGCGGTGTATTGGGCGCACTGATAGAAAATGATATGTCTTCGTTAACTCTAAAAATACATACTGGGTCCACTCATCCAGAGTGCCACCAGCACTCTGTCGTGCTATTAAATGTAAAAATTAAAATTTAAATAATTTTAAATTTAATTTTTATTTATTTAAAACTTTTAAATTGCTTGTTTAAATATTTAAAAGAAATTTAATTAAAAATTATTTATAATGTGGTCATAGACCGTTCAATTCTAGATATCATAAAATAATCATCTCATGACGGTCTTAATATTCCATTTATTTATATATAACAGGAGCTTTCGGTGCCTCTGGAACCATATTCATCTGCACAAAACCAATAAATAATAAATATATAATTATTATTACATATATTTTTTTGAAAAATTGTCATGCATATGCACAATCTCTTACCCTCTTATTGTTCCCATAAGGGAGAGTCTTTAAACAACTGTATGTTACATCACTTGAGTTTTCTGTTCAAATACCAAAAATTTGTATATGATTTGTAATCAATTATGCCTTATCAATTGATCAATCAATTTATCTATGTCTTATTTTAACTTAGTTATGCTTCTCATCATAATTTTTTTTTTTTACTTTCACTTACCTATATATGAAATATATAGTAAGTGGAAGTATTGCGATCGTGAAAAATTTCGACTTCCGGTTTTCAACGGAAATACACGTTTTGGGGTCCCCTGAGTCCAATTAACCAAGTCCCGCGAAATGGTCTGTGTGTGTGTGTGTGTGTGTGTGTGTGTGTGTCTGTGTGTGTGTGTGTGTGTGTGAACAGACTAGCTCAAAAACTATAAGCCGTACGAACCTGAGATTGGGTATTTAGTGTATGTATATGCCCGTGATGTGACAGCAAAAATTTCATCAAAATTGCTGAAAGGGAGGGGGTACTTTATTTAGTAACTTTGTAAGTTTTTTTCGATTTTCTCAAAAACGGCTCTAACGATTTTGATTAAACTGAGTATTTGATCTATTTATATGCCCGAGATATGACTGTAAAAGTTTCATCAAAATTGATTAACTGGAGGGGGGACTTTACTTAATAAATTTTGTATCATTTTCACGTGTTTTTTTTATTTACTCAAAAACGGCTTTAACGATTTTGACCAAACTTGGCATTTGATATATTTATATGCCCGAGATATGACTGTAAAAATTTCATCAAAATTGATCTACGGGAGGGGGGAATTTATTTAATAAATTTTGTATCATTTTTACGTGTTTTTTTATTTACTGTAAAACGCTTTTAACGATTTTGATCAAACTGGGTATTTGATGTATGTATATGTCAAAGATATGATAGCCAATATTTCATCGAAATTGGCCAAACGGATGTGGCACTTTATTTCATAATTTTTTTTTTCAATTTTTACCTTTTTTATCGATTGTCTCAAAAACGGCTTTAACGATTTTTATCAAATTCGTCATGTTTAATGAAAATTAGTTTTTCTTTAATATCAGGTAAGTTTTATCATTATTAAAATGTTCTTAGGGGGCTTAAATGGGGAAGGGGCATTTTTTGTTTTCCAATAAAGTACCTTTGTTTTTGTTTATAAGGAGAAATTAACTATCCCACGTTCCGCCTAAAAATAAGAAATGGCTTAATATGAGATATGATAAAAATAAAGAAAACATATAGAGGAGAAAAAAAGAAAAATACTCAGTCAACTTATAAAACTCGTTGAGTCCACTCATGCGGAGGACGCCTTTAATGACAGACCATTGTTAATAATTTAAGCCGTTCTGTTCGATTCAGAAGTGGCAATTAACAAAACGCATCAATTTCTAATCTAAGTAAGTTGGTAAGTGAAAGTTGTATGTTGCGAGCACGCACCAGATTTTTGAACTTAGTTATGCTTCTCATCATAATTTTTATTTATTAACGATTTCTTCATGTTTGAAGTTTCCCTCAACAAACTCATCTTCAAGTCTCTTCTTCCACACCTTCCTGTCTTTCGTTTCCTCTTCCCTTAATCCATGACCGGCCATAATTTCCTTTACTTTATTTATCCGCTTTACACGTGGTCTTCCCCCTTTTATTCTTCCTTCTGTCATACCATTTTATTTTATTTTTTTCTAATTCTTTAAGTGTATTTAACGTTCATTTTTTCTCTTATCTGGCTGTTTTTTATATTGTTTATCTTTGAAATCCTGGCCGACCTCCAAAAATCTATTTCTACCGTCAAAAGTCTTTTTTCCTGTGCTCTGTTAAGAGACCATGTCTCGGAGCCACACAGCATTGATACTCTCAACCACTATATATAAATTTTTTGGTTTTGCCTAGAATATTGCTGCTCCAGAGAAGAGAATTCAACAAACCAAATGACTTTTCGGCCACTTATTATTCTTTTATTCACCTCCGAGTCTGTAGAGCCATTATTTTCTTAATTTTTAAACTATTTTATTAGAAGATAAAAGATTCGACCACGGCCGGGAATCGAACCCAGGTCCTCTGCATCTACGTCGTAGCGCTCTTACCACTGAGCTAACCGTGAGTCCGTTCCGAACGTGATCGAATCTTTCTCTTCTGTGATCCCTCCCTCCAGGTCTCGCCACATTGTAGCGAAGTACCGGGGGGCTGAACAATTGTCCAGACAGACGGGATCTAGTTGACATACGTCAAACATATACATTGTATGTTGTTATGTAGTAATTAGTTATCGTTAGATAATTAATTTATAATTCTTAAACTAAATAGTTTAAAAATTATAAATTATAAATTAATTATCTAACGATAACTAATTACTACATAACATTATTTTCTTATATGGATCCAAGGTACCTAAAATCTTCCACTCTTTCTAGATTTGATATGACAGAGTCCTTCGCTTCACCCACGTCTGTTTTTTGTCTTCTTCTCATTCACTTTCAATCCCCATTCTTTTTAATGTTACATTACTTTCCTAAATAAGTAGCTAACATAATCTTCATCTTGCGCAATGATCACCTGGTAATAAGCGAATAATAGATGGTGTAAGTACGTGCCGTTGATTGATATATTTCTTTTATATATATAAATTTACGACTCTAATAGTAATTTCCCTTGAGTATATCGCAGGTGCTATACCAAATGGTTTAAACTTTATTGCAGTTCTCATTCTTTGTGAGCCGCAGTGAGGTTAATTGAATTTGCAGCGATGGCGTATAAGTTACGCTGAGTACTCTCGTTCCTCTCGCTATACTTCCATTAAGTAATTATATTTCAGACACAACTAACAAATTGCTAATAAATATTGATTAGGAAACTCCTAAGTGGAATTAGGGTGGAAGGAATTAAAAAACCATTATGCGATAATTATTTTGGAAACCTTCTAGCAATATAAGACAATTATTGGTATGAACATTTTTCTTTTTCTGAGGCCACATAGTGTATTAAAATATTAAGAAATAGATCCTCGTATCACAGCCTTACTTATTTATTAAAACAATATATAATCTTTCGAAACGTAATAGATTTAAAAATAAAAATAATTACATAATTAATAAATACATATCAAACCGTCACCATATGAATCCATATAAAGTCATTCCATGTCACATCAACAAACTTTTTCCCCTCACCATCTCAGATATCAATGAAATTTGGTTCATAGGATACTTTCCTATAGGCTAAGAAAAATACCAAATTTCAGCTCAATATCTCTATCAGTTTTCAAAATATAGCTAGAAAAACGCACAATTTCGACCTATCGCATTATCTGGAAATTAAAATTGCAGCTCTTCTAGGCAAGATAGGGAGTAGAAATTAATATAATTTTAAAACTAAATCTATGCATGACATGTAACTCAATAGTGGTTAAGATGAATTTGTTTTTCGAAAATTCAAATTTGAATATCTCAAAAAGCGTATTTTTTGAAAGTCTGAAAAAATTCAGTAGAGTTGAAAAGGTGATCTTTGCACAATGATTATAATTGATCAATTTTGATAAAATCTTAACTGTCACATCGCGGGCATTTACATAAGTCAAATACCAAGTTTAATCAAAATCGTTAGAGCCGTTTTTGAGAAAATCGAAAATTACGTAAAAATTAGATAAAATTCTTTAGATAAAGTACCCTCTCCGTTTGACCGATTTTAATGGTCAATGATTGTCAAATGATTTTAATGGTGGAATTTCCGCTGTCACGTCTATATACATACACTAAATACTCAATTTCAGGTTCGACAGTTTATGGTTTTTGAGCTAGTCTTCATTCACACTCACAGACCATTTCTTGGTTATTTGGACTCAGTGGACCCCAAAACGTGTATATCTGTTGGAAACCGGAAGTCGAATTTGTTAAGATCGAAAAACTTTTCCTTCTACATATTTCATATATAGGTAAGTGAAAGTAAAAAATGGTTAAATAAAATTACAGCGTTTTCTTTCCAGAATAAAAAATTCCTGCATATTCCGTGCAGACGAAAATTACTGTCTGATACGAGCATTTCGCATTATCACGCTTTCTTGCCTTGATAATGCAGGTTTTCTAATTGAATACAATGGAAAATAAAAAAAATAGAAGAAATAAAAAAAGAAAGATGAAAGATGGGGAGGAAGAAATAGAAGAAGAAGAAGCATTACAAATGAATGCTTTTAGCTCGGGAGAGGTCGGGCGAGACCTTGCTTGATCCCTTCGATAAAGAAAATAGTTCACCCCTTTCAGCCGCTTTCTTTTCACCCCGAGGCCATGTCTGCTCTCTTTGTATGTATGTCTCGGTAACATTGGCTGGGATAAATGTTCCTAAATTCGTTATTTTGTATTATATGTTAATACAGTTGTAAATTTCAATAAATATGTATTTAAAAAATCTGGTGCGATGCGTGCAACATACAACTTTCACTTACCAACTTACTTAGATTAGAAATTGACGTGTTTTTTTAATTGCCATTTCTCAAAGTCACATATTTTTCCACATTCATTCACTTATATTTGTTTGTATTTGCTCTTTGAAGAAGACTAAACTTTTTTATTATTAAATAAAAGATTTTACGAATGATAATGCGGCAGTGCAAGCATAATACTCCGAGTCGTCTGATTTTATAATTCTCTATGTACCTAATTGTTAAAAATTTCATTTAGTTACCATGAAACAAATATTTTTCATTAAATGAACAGAACGGCTTTAATTATAAACAATAGTCCGTCATTAAAGGCGTACTACGCATGGATGGGCTCAACGAGTTTTATGAGTTGACGGATTTTTTTCTTTTTTCTCCTGTATATGTTTACTTGATTTGTGTAGTTATTTGGACTGCCATATTGCGGGCACATACATACTCGTACATCAAATATCAAGTTTAATAAAAATCGTTAGAGCCGGTTTTGAGAAAATCGAAAAAAAAACGTAAAAATTAGACAAAATTCTTCAAATAAAGGACCCCTCCGATTGAGCAATTTTAATGAAATTTTAGCTTTCACATCGCGGGCATATACATACACTAAATACCCAATTTCAGGTTCGCACGGTTTATGGTTTTTGAGCTAGTCTGTTCACACACACACACACACACAGACCATTTCGCGGGACTTGGTTATTTCGACTCAGGGGGCCCCAAAACGTGTATTTCCATTGAAAACCGGAAGTCGAAATTTTTCACGATCCGCAATACTTCCACTTACTATATATTTCATATATAGGTAAGTGAAAGTAAAAAAATGCTATTTATGAAACTAGGAACTAGGAATAATATGTATTAATATATATTTATTCAAATAATAGTACTTTTTAAAAGCATCCCTTCGACTTACTTCTAAATCCCTGTGTGGCAGGTCAGTATTTGTTTGCGAAGATATTACATACATCTCAATGGAACTCAAACAGTGATGTTTCAACTGCATTCTCAGTTTTACAATATGCCTACCAACAGCCCATCGTCGATAAGTAAATACGTACTGCGCATTGTGGGGTCACCTGTGGTGTAGTGGTTAGCATAGCAACCTACAATACTAAAGGTCGCGGGTTCGACTCGGATAGGACGTAAAGTGGAGGTTCTGAGCCTTTCACAGTAGAATCGTCCGATTAGCATTAGTGGCATAATAATAGTGATATTAAACAAACAGCAACAACTTACCTATATATATGAAATAGCATTGCGACATGAAACATGAACATGAAACATGAAACATGAAACATTTCGACATCCGGTTTTCAGCGGAAATACACGTTTCATGGGACACGAGTTCAAATAACCAAGTCCTGCGAAATGTGTATGAACAAACTAGCTCAAAAAATATAATCTGAAATTATGTATTTAGTGAATGTATATGCCCGCGATGTGACAGCAAAAATTTCCTTTATCAGATGGGGCACTTATTTCCATCACTTATATCTCATTTTGATGTTGTTATTTTTTTCTCAAAAAGGGTTCTAACGATTTTGATTAAACTCGAGAATTCTTTAATATCAGGTAGGTTTTAATATCATGGAAATGTTCTGAGGAGTGGGGGGGAGGGGTGTTAACCGGTGAGGGAAAATTTTTCGTTTATCGTTCTTATCAATTACCTTTGTTTTTGTTTATATGGAAAACTTAATTGAATCTCACTGTGCCTAAAAGTAAGAAATGGATAAATATGAAGTGGTTAGCATAGCAACCTACAATACTAAAGGTCGCGGGTAAAAGATCCTTGGCTAGGCAGTCCTTCGGATTGGAAGTAAAATGCAGATCCCGAGCCTGTACGATCTCAGTTACACGTTAAAGATCCCTATACTAATTTTAGGTCCTATCCGAGGGAAGGCATAATCTCATTAAAAATCCCTAGGGCCACCGCGGGATGCGAACTTTTAGTGTTGTAGGTTGCTATACTAACCACTACACCACCGGTGAACCCATATTTAAAAAAAATCAAAGATAGTTTAAATTTTGATTTTTTTTAGAATAGTAAACTTCAAATATGCACGTGAGAAATATGAAAATTCACACTAAACTAATTATTAAGGTATTTAATGAAAGAAAATTAACAATTTTAAAAATGTTTAATGTAATAATAACCAAAAAAAAAAATAAAATAATGGCTGATATTTTTTCCATTTATGACCCCTTAATTTTTCAAAAAGAACGTTTCAGAAAAATATGGTCCATATGGTGGTTGTATTCCATGTGTTATTTTATTTTTTTTTTTTTAACGTCCGCTCTATGCTACGAGGGCTCTAGGCTACGCCCCCTCGGAACGGGTTATCTACGGGTAACCAACCTCTTCTAATCCATGGCAAGCCGCTGATTCTGTTCAGTGAGGCCGTCACCGAACAGAATCGAGAGGGCTTGGGCGGGATTCGAACCCGCACCGCCAGCGTTGGATTCGGAGGCGCTATCCCCTCGGCTAGGCCGCGCCCTATTTTTATTTATTATACAGTTTCTAAAACGTAGTAAAAAAAAAAATTATATTATTTATACTCTTGGGACGAAGGAGTTAAACTATAGAACTCTAAATTCTAAAGTTTTTCTTATATCACTTTAATTTTATTTATATTATTTCTATTTTACCCATGACCACAATTCAAGTGGAAATGTTTCTTTATTCTGTTGGGAAGTTTCCAGGAATCAGATCATTATCTATTTCCTCCACGTGATGAAAGCAAATATTGGTTTTAAGAGCAGCTCGCATACGAGTTTTCCGTTAAGAAAAAAAGTCTAGCAGTTCCAATATGCTATATTTTTGTCCATGAGCTAAATGTTTGCAGTGAATGCAAACGTAATTACTGGGAAATATCTGTTTTTGTTACGTTACTTTATGCTACTTACACTCCAGTGTTTGTGGAGGTTAAATTAAATCTTTTTTTTTAATACTTTCTTAAAAATGTACGTAGTAAAACAAAAGCTATATGTTTTAAAAGAGTTTTTACAATACTAAATTTATGAAATGGACATTAAAAGTAATCAATTATGTATACTTTAAACACAACATTAAAAAAAAAGGTTTAATAGCTTGAACAACATATGATTTTTTTCTAGTTTACCTTATGGTTAACAGCATTTGCCATTAATTAATTTAACAATACAAATTAGGGGTCACATGTGGTGTATTTGTTTGCATAGCAACCTACAGTATTAAAGGTCGCTGGGAAAAGATCCTTGGCTATGCCGTTCTCCGGATAGGACGTAAAATGGGGGTCCCGATCCTGTACGATGGCAGGTACTCGGGATCCTAATTATACCTGGATATGCAAAATTGAAGACTCCCATTGTAGCATCGCCCGATTAGACTTAGTAGCATGGAGGGATGGTAAACCAATAAAAATTTAATCAAAAACTGATAATACAAATATTTGAAGTCAGAAACATTAATTCGCAAACAATTATGGTTCGATCTAGTTCGTAACCACTCCGCCACAAGTTCGGAACTCTTTGTTGGAACAATTCTAGTACTTACTGACGACTGTTCGAGAATCTTCAAAGCTTTTCGAGAACCTTCTAGAATATTTCTAATTTACCTCCTAGTTCTAATTCAGACTCTAATATAAGGAGCTATGGACTGGAGAGTTAGTCTTGCTCTTAAGATTGAACCATACGGTTACTTTTGTGTAACTGTGTCGTTACAAGTTGATACTTTTTGTAACATTGTTAATTATTAGAGCTTTTATTGTTTTTCTACTATAATAAAATAAAACTGGTGGTAAGCTGTGCTGATACAAAATTAGGAAAGGTGGTACTGTTAGGGAGGTAGGTAGCGAAAAGGAGCCCCTAGAGGATATTGCCTTTAACAACTGAGGCCCTCATAGGGAGAAGCTTTGGATAGGACCCTCGGATCTGGTCGGGAGGAATATATTAACCTTTCGGCGGACAACTTCCCTATTCCCGTTACAATAGAACCCTGATTATCTTCATATCTATAAAAATCTCGTGTCACTATATTTGTCCGAGATAAAATCAGAAACTACACAACCGATCTTTATAAAATTTGACTCATTGATTGTAGTTTCGTCCAACTTGAAAGACAGCATAGTTTTTATCTCGATTATTGACTTCAATATTTTATTGCGCAGTAATTGTTTATTATATTACAATGGAGTGTAATTACTTGTAACTTCTATTAATTTCCAACAGATGGCGGTGTAAGTTGATTTATTGACACAACACTTCATCTTCTCTCGATATTCAGCGTTGGTAAGCATCCAGTAGCCAAATATTTATTTTCCGGCTTAGACTAGGAAAATCTATATTTTTCCCATGGGCACTGATGCGTCGCTTTTTCACGTGTGGGAAAAAAGTTGAATCTATTTGTTTCAGCCAAAGACAGGTTAACCAAAATCATTGTGCACTTTTAAGCGATGTTCAGGGAACCCATTTGTGATTTTACATAATTCTTTAGTTTAATTTTTAGTTCAGCATTTATAAATTAATTCTAAATTCAATAATTAATAAGTTGTAAATTCAGTAATTAATATATTTTCCTTAATGTATAATTAATTAATTTATCAAGTTCATTAAAATTGAATATCCCAAGTATCCAATCAACATTAGTTTAGTGTTATGTGCGTGGGCGTTTTTGATTGGTCGAAGACGCTCTGAGACAAACAAAAGACGCTTCACCAATTCGGTCAGCTGTTGATTCTCGCCAGCCGAGCACGCATTACTCCTCACCCTTAAAACATTCATTAAAAACATCTTATGACATTCTCGTTCACCCAGGGTGTTCAGTTATGTATTTTGCACATTTGCAGACATTATTTTAGGAGACTGAGCGAAGAGGAAGATTAAGTTCCCAGCGGGATGGACATTTAAAGTAAAATAACTCCAATATTATTTTTTATATATTGTCTGAACTTTAAATTTTGTATAACCTTCAACCTTAAATAACATTCTCTAAACATTGAACTTTACCTTTTAACATTAAATAAAATTGCTGAATTCAGTTATTATATCTATCTATGTATTATAGTTATTAATAGTTTTCTTATTACTTTACTCTATAGTTTAACAATGGCCATTTGATTGAAGCATATTTTTGTCTATAATAGTTTATAAGTTGTATTTCATTTTCATTCAATCATTTAAGTTTCATTCGTATATAATAAATTATTGTTTAAGCTCTAAAATATCAGAGAATTTTCTTTATTTCCTTTCATTCATATTATGTTGTTCATCTTATTAATAATGCTAATATTTTATTAACTTCAAAGGTAAACTTTATGTAAAATAAATTTTATGTTATTCTTTCATTATTTATACCTGTTTATCACATTTACCAACAAAACTAGGAGCATTGAGCACCGGCCATACTTTCTTCATCAGGGAAGCGAAAGGTTTTTATTATAAAAACCTAACTTGCCTCAACAAGCATTACAATAAATAGAAATTGTGAATTCTAATAATAAAAAAAAAAAACAATGGTGTAATTAAAGACCTACTACGTCTTTTATGAGTTGTTGAAATATTTTTATTTTTTTCTCCTATATAAATTTTCTCGAATTTTTTTTTCCAATAATAAATAATATAACATTGTTATGTGAAAACAAAATCATATTATTTTGTCAATTTTGAAACCGTTAGATAACCGTACTAGTTAACGTAGTCATATGTTCTGAATCTTTCGAGAATGTTCTACACCATTCTAGAACGTTCGATTTCGGACTAAATATCAGAAGAAATGGACTACGGGCATAGTCTGGCTCTGAATGTCAAAGCATATGATTGTTTTTTTGTCACTTTGTTGCCACTAGTCGCTACATTTTGTAACATTGTTAACTATTTAATCTATTATTAACTCAGACATTGTGAATTAAAATTGTTTTCTAATAAAAATTATATAAAGTCATGTTAGTGCTACAACAAATTTATGTATTAAACAATTGTAGATAAAATTTTGCCTATTTAAATTTAGTTTAAGTTTAATTAAGTTTAGTTTAGTATATTTGAAACTTTGAGGCCGAAACCTTTTAAATCTAAAGTGTTTGACTTGGTACTTCATAACTATTGATCGATTGGTCTCAATGCTGAGAATAGGAATTTATGGGGGGGGGGGAGAAGGAGGGGGGTTAGTAAAATAAATTAAAGGACTTTTGCATTCTCTGCTATATAATTTATTTGAAAAGAAAAATATCAAAAGACTGCTTTAAATCGATTTAATTACATGGTAGAGGAATTTCCACTTTTTTTTTTTTTCCTCTTTTAAATCGGAATTGAATAGAAAGGCCGTATCGCGTGGGAAACGGTAAAAGCTTTTCCGAAAATTGAAACGCCAATACGGTAGGTATTCAAAAAACAATGGTTAGAGAGTCATTAGGGCTTCGTTCTTCATTCTTGAGAAGCAGAAGTAGAAGAAGAATAGAAAAGAGTACAATGGACGGAAGATAAAGAAGCGGTATGTGGAAACCGCTAGGGAGGTCTTATCGATGATAGCAACTTACATTATTAGAGGAAAAGCATATATATATATACTATCATACTATACTATAGTATGGCAATACAGTAGTAGTAGCATATAAGAGGCTTAGTTCTGACTGACAGAATCAACGCTGAGCAAAAACTACTAATGATAGAAACTTGAACTTCGGAAATTAGATTTTAAACGCGATGTAGGTAACCACTAAGCAATGAATTTCAAAAATGTAACCCCTAAGGGGCTTAAATGGCGAAATTGTCGCTTAACTCTAACGGAAATCTATTTTTGAGATTTTAAACCATATGTTTTTTATTTGAATATCGATTTAACGTTACAATATTATTAACATAGACATTCACATAAAATATGGCTACTGATTATTTAAATATTAGTGGTAATCAAATTATGCACACTGTGATTCCCATGATTGGGGATGGTGCGTGTTTATTTCGATCTCTTCTGACTGATAGAATCAATGCAGAGCAAAAACTACTAATGATAGAAACTTGAAGTTCAGAATTTAGATTTTAGGTAACCGCTAAGAAAGGAATTTCAAAAATGTGACCCCTAAGGGGTTTAAATGGCGAAATTGTCGTTTAACTCTAACGGAAATCTATTGTTGAGATTTTAAACCATATGTTTTTTATTTGAATATCGATTTAACGTTACAATATTATTAACATAGACATTCACATAAAATATGGCTACTGATTATTTAAATATTAGTGGTAATCAAATTATGCACACTGTGATTCCCATGATTGGGGATGGTGCGTGTTTATTTCGATCTCTTCTGACTGATAGAATCAATGCAGAGCAAAAACTACTAATGATAGAAACTTGAAGTTCAGAATTTAGATTTTAGGTAACCACTAAGAAAGGAATTTCAAAAATGTGACCCCTAAGGGGTTTAAATGGCGAAATTGTCGTTTAACTCTAACGGAAATCTATTGTTGAGATTTTAAACCATATGTTTTTTATTTGAATATCGATTTAACGTTACAATATTATTAACATAGACATTCACATAAAATATGGCTACTAATTATTTAAATATTAGTGGTAATCAAATTATGCACACTGTGATTCCCATGATTGGGGATGGTGCGTGTTTATTTCGATCTCTTCTGACTGATAGAATCAATGCAGAGCAAAAACTACTAATGATAGAAACTTGAAGTTCAGAATTTAGATTTTAGGTAACCGCTAAGAAAGGAATTTCAAAAATGTGACCCCTAAGGGGTTTAAATGGCGAAATTATCGTTTAACTCTAACGGACACCTATTTTTGCACTTGAGAAAAAAATATCTAATTTGGACATTTTAAAGATCTTGATACGACAAGTTTAACTCGAAAGCTCTTACGGGGCGTCGAAAACCATGTTTTAAAGCCGAAAAATGAAGTTTTCACGAGGAGTAAGCAAATTTTTGTTTCGGCGGTTTTAGTGAATTCTCCATTGCGCGCCTCTCTTCTGCCGAGACGGCAGCTTCCCCCTTCCAACATTCCACCTACTTGGAAGCTCCGATTCTACTAAATCTCCTTAACATCAGTTAACATATTATATTAAATCAATACCAAGAATGATCACAGAATTGATTTTAAAGGTTCGCGGGCGAAGCCGCGACGGGGAATGCTAGTCTTTATATATATACCGTAAAATGAGGTGACATTGTGACTAATGGGGTGACTATGTGACAAGCCTATTTTTCTGCAGTTTTTGAATTTCCCTCCACAAAAAGAATCAGGTTAGGAAATTCAGTGTACTTGTCAGTTGGTCAGTAATGTGCTGCAACCTATAGGCCACATATAGACCTATATATATCTAAAAAAAAATCTGGTGCGTGCGCGCAACACACAACTTTCACTTACAAACTTACTTAGATTAGAAATTAATGCGTTTTGTTAATTGCCACTTCTCAAATGAACAGAACGGCTTTAATCATGAACAATGGTCTGTCATTAAAGGCGTACTTCGCATGCCTGGGCTCAACGAGTTTTATGAGTTGACTGGATAATTTTCTTTTTTTCTCCTCTCTATGTTTTCTTTATTTCTATCATATTATCATATTTCATATTTAGCCATTTCTTATTTTTAGGCGTAACTAGAGACAGTTAATTTCTCCATATAAACAAAAACAAAGGTACTTTATAGGAAACAAACAAACAAAAAAGGCCCCCCCCCCCAAAAAAGCCCCCTCAGAACATTTTAATAATGATAAAGCTTACCTGATATTAAAGAACACCTAATTTTCTTTTAATATGCCGAATTTGATAAAAATCGTTAAAGCCGTTTTTGAGATAATTTAAAGAAAGCTAGAAATTGGAAAAAAAGTTATGAAATAAAGTGCCCCCTCTGTTTGGCCAATTTTGATGAAATGTTGGCTGTCACATCTTTGGCATATACATACATCAAATACCCAATTTGATCAAAATCGTTAAAGCCTTTTTTGAGTAAATAAAAAAAACACGTGAAAATGATACAAAATTTATTAAGTAAAGTCCCCCCTCCGTTTGATTCATTTTGATGAAATGTTGGCTATCACATCTTTGGTATATACATACATCAAATACCTTGTTTGATCAAAATCGTTAAAACCGTTTTTGAGTAACTAAAAAAAACATGTGAAAATGATACAAAATTTATTAAGCAAAGTCCCCCCTCCGGTTGATCAATTCTGATGAAAATTTTACAGTCATATCTCGGGCATATGAACCCCAAAACGTGTATTTCCGTTGAAAACCGGAAGTCGAAATTTTTCACGATCGCAATACTTCCACTTACTACATATTTCATATATAGGTAAGTGAAAGCAATAAAGCACCATGGTAAATGGAATGAAAGAAGTTATATGGGGCCAGTAGGTTGAAGCACATTACTGACCAACTGACAAGTACACTGAATTGCCTAACCTGATTCTTTTTAAGGAGGGAAATTCAAAAACTGAAGAAAAATGGGCTTGTCACCCCATTTTACGATAAATTATAAATATGTCAAATTATTAAGTGTAGCGAAATAAAAAACTAAATGAAGGATGGAAATGCTTAAGGGTATAAGTGCCTTAGAAATTTTTTACAGAAATGATGTGACTTATACTCTCTATGGTGAACTACATTCAGTGCTTAGACCCATGTCATCTTTCATACGTTTAATGAACTCTTTTCTAACCAAAAAATATTACTTATACACATTTCTGAAAAATGGCTTTGGCACCTATAACAATTCGGCAAAAAAAACCTTTGTTTTATTTTTTAGGCACTTAGACCCTTATGCATTTATATTTATATTTATGTATTATTTATGTATCAAAATATAAATCGTCACTTTATGGAGTTACCATGAGGAGAAAAGAAGAAAAAAAATACTATACCATTATATAACTATTATACCATAGTATATTATACCAGAAAGACCTTATGGATTGCTAGATATAGCAGAGAGTACAAGGACCGAGTGATGGTATACCATCATATTTGGTCATTTTTCATTCTCTGAGAGCAAAGAGCGGAGAGCAGTGGATTTGCAGTCTGTCCCAATTGATATGCAAATCTGGACACCATCGCCATGCTCGCTTAACTATTACATCCCATTGGTCGAAAGTCAATACATCTCCGACCAATGAGGAAAGGCCATGTTTTAGTAACAAGAATCAGTAGGTGTGTAAAAAAATAAATATTAATTCTGGTACGCGCATCACACAAATTTTACTTACTAACTTGCGTTATTTTGCTAATGTTTTGTTTTGTTCCACGTTGCAATATTTATATATTTAAATCGATGGTTTAGAAAATAATGATTAAAGGAAATTTCACTGATTAAAGTTTATGAATTGCCATGTTTTTTTCAATTTTTTTTTTTTTCGATTGATAAACATGAGGAGTACGCACGTCGCCTTCTATATAAATAATATTGTTGTTGTTGTTGTAAAACGAAGTTATTTACCGAGAGGGGGGGGGGCTCTTGGAGCACATTAATATTTCTCCACCCTATTTCGCACATGAATTACTAAATAAAAAATCTGAAAAAAATTTCAGTTGTCAGAAAAACATTCAAAATTAACGTAAAGGTGAATTGAAATTTTTCTGTAACATTTTATATCCAGAAGAAATTCGGATGAAAAAAAAAAAAAGGCTTATGGGCTCGCGGATATAACTTAAAATTATTAAGCTATAATTTTGTAAAGGCACTGATAATTAATTTCAAACAATTAATGTTTTTTTCCTTTAATTTAACTGAAAACACAATTTTTGAAAGTTTAAATTATTTAAATATCTTATATAAGACATCCACATCAACAAAATACAAACATCACAATCCAAAATTCTCAGGTGCATCACAAATGCACCTTGGTTTATTTCGAATAATACACTGCACAATGACATGAACATACCGACAGTAAAATCTTTCATACAAGACAAATACCAAACATTCCACTCTTCAACACTACATCACTCTAACCCACTCATCCATTCTCTTTCCTCCTCCCTGTTACCTGGTCAGCCTCGACGTCGACTGAAACGACAGTGGCCAAGAGACCTCTTACTCTAGTAAATTATAATGCAAGAAAGTCTCAAGAAAGTCAGAGTCAAAAGCAGCAGTGACCAAATTTGCTCGATGCGCCTCAGCGCAGGTGCAAATCTACATGGGAAACATAAATAAATAAATTAATCCAATCTTAAATTGTGGCTGACCACCAATTTTAAATTATGTTTAAATAATTTATTTTTTGAAGAGAAAAGATTTGTCTCCGCCGGGAGTCGAACCCGGGTCTCCTGCGTTACATGCGAGGATGCTAACCGCTACAACACAGAGCTCGGCTCAAGGCAGAGCAAATCCTTCCTCTTCACTGATACCTACTCCCCCTATCTCAAGTTTTGCGAGTAGTAGCGGGAGGTGGACAATTTTTGTCCAATTTATGATATTTATTGACATAAGTCAATTTTTTAAATTATTTTAATTAATCCAATCTTAAATTGTGGCTGACCACCAATTTTAAATAATTTATTTTTTGATGAGAAAAGATTTGGCTCCACCGGGAGTCGAACCCGGGTCTCCTGCGTTACATGCGAGGATGCTAACCGCTACACCACAGAGCTCGGCTCAAGGCAGAGCAAATCCCGTTACTCCCGCTACTACTCGCAAAACTTGTGAGATAGAGGGAGTAGGTATCAGTGAAGAGGAAGGATTTGCTCAGCCTTGAGCCGAGCTCTGTGGTGTAGCGGTTAGCATCCACGCATGTAACGCAGGAGACCCGGGTTCGACTCCCGGCGGAGCCAAATCTTTTCTCTTCAAAAAATAAATTATTTAATAAATAAATAAATAAAAAGAATATCTTATATATCATGAATGATGAATTTTAGGAAACTTACTATTTACAAAGTATTAATACGACCATTATGGACATACGGGATAGAATTATGGGGTTCTGCAAAACCCTCAAATCTCCAAAGAATTCAGTCATTCCAGTCCAAGGTATTGAGGATAATAGCAGACGCAGCATACTATGTGACAAATGACTAACTGCACAAGGACCTGAATATCCCAACAGTCATCGATAAAGCTTCACAATACTATGGGTGGCGGGATGGCCTAGTGGGCAAACGCGTTAGGAAATACGCGTTGCCTATGGCAACGTATGAATGGAAAAACGAAGATAGCAAGTTCAAAACCCGGAGCTAGGGGAAAATTTAATCATAATCTGCATCAATCCCCCACCCTCTCCCCTGGCCCGGGAAACACCGTATAGCCTAGAAGGCGATGTAGGAGAGGAACAAAAAAAAAGCTACACAATACTCCAAAAACTTCCACCAAATACTAACTTTTAACTCGAACCCCTCAGCGCAGACACTAACATCAAATATAAACCCTTACATTCCTAAATCCTATAGTTCAAAATATCCTAATTTCATTAAAGTCAGGCGAGACAAACAATTGCACTGTATTCTTCGTATGGGTTCCAAGTCACTGCGGAATGGTTGGCAATGAATTAGCGGATCAGGCTGCCAAAAAAGCTAAAACAGATGGTACTCCTTATCGAGGGGTTCTAGCAGTGGACTTTTTATCCCTCAACAAGCAAAAAATAAAATAAAGTTGGGAAAACAGGTGGTTGAACTTAGTTGAAAATAAATTACATGAAATTAAAAGAGAAGTGATCCCATGGAAGTCCTCTAACAGGAGTAAGCGCAGAGAGGTCAAGTAATCTTGACGCGTCTTCGCATAGGTCATACGCGCTTGACACATGGATACTTAATGGCTCGCGAAGAAGACCCTACCGACTGTCAGGCTTGTGGCTGTCCGCTGACAGTGAAGCATATTTTGACGGAATGCAGGGCATACGAAGAATACAGAGCACTTTTAGACATACCAAATGATCTATACAGTATACTGCAAGACAACGTAACAGACAAACTGTACGACTTTCTAAAATTAACAGAATTATATCATAAGATATAAACTGAAAATTGAAATAAAGGGCGATGATGACCCTAGTGGTTGACCCCCTTATAAAGAAAAAAAGAAAAAAAAAACCCTTACATTCCAATCCGACGACTTTTGAGACGGTGGCCGTAAGATATGTTAACTTAGTATAAAGTTAGCAATTCATCCTATAGGAGTTTAACCGGTTTACTTATTGCTAATTTGCAGATTGAAAATCACAAAAAATGTCACATTTTTATATTTTTAAATATATAGGAAACATGAAAAACATCGATAGAGGAAACATCGAAAGTTTAAATTAGTTAAATATCTTATACATCATGAATGAGGAATTATAAAAACTATGAAATGACATTTCTCATTATCTAGGAAAACGACTTTCATTTCCTTCCTAATTTTTTTTTTTTATGTCGAAAGTTACATAAACATGTAAATCTTGTAATCTCGTTTGTTTAACAATGATTTATGCTACTTAAGCTAATCGGACGATGGTACAGTGGGGGTCCTAAATTTTGCCTAACCAGGTATACCTAGGATAGAGATCTTTAACGAATACCTGACATCGCACAGGCTCAGGCTCCGATGGACGGCATAGCCAAGGATTTTTTACTCCCTTTAAAAAATCCTAGGGCCACCACCAGACACCACGACTTTTAGTATTGTAGGTTGCCATGCTATTTTTATTTTGAAGTGTTAATTATTTAAATATCTATCATATTGTAACGTTAAATCGATAAGCAAATAAAAAAAACAAAAAACATATGGCGTAACCTCCCGGACCGCATGTTGGAACAAAATAACCGGTTGGAACGAACTGTTTTTGTCTAGATCATTCCGGAATGACGGAGAATTGCCGACATTGTTCTAGAAGATTCCAGGCCCCACTATTTACGATATATATAAGGGGCAGAGACTGAATGAGTTAGTCGAAGTCTGTGTCTTGACTGTGTTGCTCAAGTCATATGATTGTTTGTGATAAAGTTATCAATTTTGTAACCTGCTCATATATTTAAGTTTAAATAATTTGTTGGCACTGTGATAACTGTATATTTCAGTTAAATAAATATTTGTTACCCACAAAAGTGTTACAATATTATGAATGATGAATTTGAGGAAACATGGAAAACATTTCTAATTATCTAAAAAACTGGCTTTCATTTCCCTCTATTTTTTTTTTTTTTTTTTTACATCCACAGTTTTATACATGTGTACCTAAATATTGTAACGTGAAACAAAAAACAAAACATATGGTTTAGAATAGTTCTAGAGCTGTTGGAACTAACTATCAGTTGAAACAAACTCTCATAGTACATGTTTGTGACTAAGTTGCCCCTTGGTAATCCTAGGGTAAAATTGACCTACTGCCAGAGTTGGACGTTATGCATGATATTCGCAAATAAAAAATTGATTTAAAGTATAAACCAGGGAAGAATTTATAGTCAGTTATTCAGAGGAAGAGATAAAATACTTTTTGAGATGTTATATTAAATATTCAACTCGATAATTAAATATCGATCGGTTTTGAAATCGAGAAAGTATTAAAAAAAGAAAAGAGAATTTCGCTTCCAAACAAGACGGATGAAAAGGGTATTGTTCTAACCCTAAAATTTTACAATAGGCCCTTTCAAAGGAATACTTCTCGATAAAGATGAACTTTTTTAATCAACTCCTCAACGATTAATACACAACTGATATTAAACTTGTTTCACGAAAAACTGATATCATTCATTCCGAGAAGCTTTTCTTTTAGAGAAGTTTCAATTTTATATATCTCGGCTTTATTTCCTGGTTCATTCATTCATGTTTAAGATTCAATGAAAATCGTTGAGGATCAAGGAAAACGATGATATAATAAATTTATTTATATGAACGTACCACGTGTAAGTACTTCGAATGTTACACGTGTACTATTTGGTTAAAACGGGTTTTAGGCAATTATTCACCATATACAGTATCAGTCAAAAGTTTAGACTCACTTGAATTTAATTCACAATCTTCGAGTTTAAAGAAATTATTGTAACTCAAGAGATAACATTTCAAAAATTATATGATTGTTTCGAATACAATCTATAAAAATAAAAATGAAATTCTGTTTGTTTGTTGTTTATAGAAATCCATACCATTTCTTTGATACCAGGTGCGAACCCCTGTCCATATTGAAATTCCATAACTTCATCCAATCTCTGGGTACATTCTTCATTGTTATAAAAATCGTTATGATCTCTCTTTACATTAGATTTTTACGAAATCAACCGCTGGAGTCGAAATAAATCTCATTTTGTGTCTTAATGAACTTTTCTTGACCAACGGCTTTTCTTCTCATTGTTTTCCAAATTCCTTGGGTGGAACTGGGATATACAGCTAGTTATAAATAAATTAAAAATAAAATTATAGTAGTTATGTTGTTCAATAAATAAACTGTTATTTTTTATTTATTTTACAAAATCTAATGGTGAGTCTAAACTTTTGACTGGTACTGTATATTATGCACATACTCATTCTGTTTTAGAGTATGGAATAGTATAATCCCAATATCAGTGTAATTAAACCAACAATTACTATGCAAAAAAAAAAAATCTGGTGCGTGCGCGCAACACACAACTTTTACTTACCAACTTACTTAGATTAGAAATTGACGTGTTTTGCTAAATATCATTTCCCAAAGTCACACATTTTTCTACATTCATATCTTATTTTTGTTAATCGTTAAAGCCGTTTTGAGTAAATAAAAAAACCCGTGAAAATGATTCAAAATTCATTAAGTAAAGTCCCCCCTTCGGTTGATCAATTTTGATGAAATGTTGGCTATCAAATCTTTGGCATATACATACATCAAATACCCAGTTTGATCAAAATCTTTAAATCCGTTTTTGAGTAAATAAAAAAAACACGTGAAAATGATACAAAATTTACTAAGTAAAGTCCCCCCTCCGGTTAATCAATTTTGATGAAATTTTAACAGTCATATCTCGGGCATATAAATAGATGAAATACTCAGTTTAATCAAAATCGTTAGAGCCGTTTTTGAGAAAATCGAAAAAAACCTAAAAAGTTATTAAGTAAAGTACCCCCTCCCTTTAAGTAATTTTGATGAAATTTATGCTGTCACAACGCGGGCATATACCTACACTAAATACCCAATTTCAGATTCGCACGGTTTATAGTTTTTGAGCTAGTCTGTTCACACACACACACACACACACACACACACACACACACACACACACACACACACACACACACACACACACACACACAGACCATTTCGCGGGACTTGGTTATTTGGACTCAGGGGACCCCAAAACGTGTATTTCCGTTGAAAACCGGAAGTCGAAATTTTTCACGATCGCAATACTTCCACTTACTATATATTTCATATATAGGTAAGTGAAAGTAAAAATGATTAGAGCTACATATATATTTAAAAAGTACTCAAAGAACCTTCCCGTCCATTTTTTTATAGTTAAAAATAAATATTATAAGTTAATTACTTATTTTTACATAAAAGTATAAGAATTTGTTTACATTAGAAGTGACAATATAAATTATAGTTCATTTACTCATCAAAGTAGACACTGTAATCTATTTAACCCGTAACCAGTAAGGTGGGGTCCTAGGAGCCCCAGCCAGTTTTGTTTATTCTATAATTCCCATTGGGGGTGCTATGAGGAGCTGTTGTTCACAGTACCTTTCAGGCTGTAGCTTCTGAGCTGTTGACCGAAGTGGTGGTTCTGTGGTAAGTGAGTTATGAGTTATATTCACCTATTAGTAGAGAATGGGGTCCGTGAGACCCCACCATACCGTTAGTGAAACTTTTTTATTATAAATAATTGATTTTGATTCAGTCAAAAATGGCATATTCACAACGACAGTCGATAAATGTTAATGATCCCAATTATCTGAAATGGCTGGAAGATGCTTTGAGCGATTCTGGACGTGACCAGGACTTTGATCCAGATTTAGAAAGTGACCATGATTGGACTTCGGAGTTAGATTATGGGATCGATGAAAATCAGGAATATGAAGCCGAATCAGCTGTACTTGGTAAAAGAATAAGATGTGGGAAATGCCCAAGGAGCGGGGATAAAAAACCAAAGGTTTAGTGTGCTCATTACAGAACAACAATATGCACCGATTGTGCCAAGGGTGTCTGTGAAGACTGCCTCTAATAGTGCTTGTGATTTGTACAATTTTTTTTTCAATTATCTTTTTTCTAATTTTTTAAAGTTCCTTACATAGTAAATGATAGAATCAATCACTACTCTTTATGATTTTTCATGGGCTCATGTCTTCATTTCAATGTTTAATATTTGTAATTTTCATTTTTACAGTTTTTCTTTTTGTTAAATATACTTTTTATAAAATAAAAATTTACATTTATTGTGCTCTATCCAATAAAGATACCTTTAGGGTATGATGTATGGCTGTAAATAAAATTGTTTTCAATTTAATTGAACATTTCCAGGGAACATTTTGAACTAACAAATATTGGGGTCCCAGAGACCCCACCTTACTAGTTATTTAACGACTTATGGACCATACCAGTTACGGGTTAATTTATCCCAACTACAAAGAAGCTATAGTTAGATCAGTGCATGGGTGGATCCAGCCGATCATTAAGGGGGGGCTGTAGTCTTAAAGGGGGGCTGCAAGCCCCACAGCCCTTCATTTGGATCTGCTAATCAGCTTTTTTACCTCTATGTTCCATTCCCACAACTAAAATTCTGCACATTATTTGTTCTTTAACTTGCTTCCTTACATTAAGGAAAGTGAAATTCTATCTTTAAATGACGAAAAACTTTCCAAAGGGAAGGGCTGCAGTCCCCACAGCCCCCCCCCACCCCTGGATGGATGGATGGATCCGCCAATGGATCAGTGACAATGATAAAGTCCAGGGCGGTGAATAATTGTTATTTAAAGTGGATCATGTACAATGAAGAAATGACATATATATGTTTATATTAACAATTTATGTATAGACAAATGGCGACGGAATTTAAAAATTTACAATAGATAACCCGTAAATGATGGGCCAAAAGCCCGAAACGTTGGATTAATGTTCTGAAGCGTTGTGACCAATAGAACGCCTTTTATGTTCTGTCATTAAAGGCGTACTGCGCATGCGTGGGTCAACGCGCAAACACGGTGGTCTGAACATCTAATCTTTTTTTTTCTCTCTCTAAATATGTTTATCATTGTTTTTTTTTCGTAATTCAAATTTAACAATTTCTTATTTTTAGAGAGAATGAGAGACAGCTCATTTCTCGATTTAAATAAAATCCTAGATACCTCATAGTATTTTTAGTTTTCAAAATATATAATTTTTCTGCACTTTCTTTTTAGTTTCATTGAATAAAAATTTCGTATTTAGTTATAGTTAAATACCACAATTGACAATCCGCATGTAAAATTTCAAAAAAAAAATATTAATTATTTTAAAACATACCTTGGCATATTTTCTTTTTTAGTCACACGTAGAAGTTTCCTGGCAGGGAAAACTGGAATAAAATAACAAAAAAGTTAGTTAAATTCCCACTTACATATTATATAAGCGTATAATCATCACATTCAGCTAAAACATATTCAATAAATAAAAGCTTTTTAACATATCGCACTAGTATTTCTAAAGTGACACAACTCAAAAATTGGTGTTCTTAACTGTGTCAACCTAGCTTCACAGCTTGTCCGCCAGAAGGCACTTGTGTCACTCTTGCTACCTTAATGCTATTGCCCCTACATGGGCAAGAGTGACAAATTTTCAGTTGTGTTAAATTTTGAGTTGTGTCACTTTAGAAATACTAGTGCGATATTGTAACAATAACTTAGGATTAAATAATTTTTAATAACAGAACATTATGATTCAAAACGCCATACAAATCATTAACGCTACAAAACGTAATTACTAGTCATACAAAAATAATCATATGCTTCAATGTACCATTACTGCGTAGAATATTTGGGCCGAAGAAGGGCGAATCATCAGGAGAATTTAGGCTACACTATACAGAATTGCGTGAACTGTATCCGGTAAAAGTAATCGAAGTTATAGCTGCGCGTCGGTTAATGTGGGTGTGCATAATAACGAATCTTAGTTGCGAACAAATAGAATAGCATTAGAATTTATTGGCTTATTACAACTTAGCCATGCAGTCTGGCCCAATCAGTGTTAGTTTTAGTTATTTAATATTAACATGTTTAATACAAAAAAAAAATAAAAATAAATAATAGCATTATAAAACAACAGAAATTAAATACTAGTGTGGCAGTTGCATGTTTACACAATATAAATCATTGAGAAAAATAAAATAAACTTTCGATAAAGAAAACAAAATAAAATACTAAATACTAGTTCTTTTATTATTATAAATATAGATACAAAGCAAAAAATATAATATTAAATAAAATAAAGTAAAACTTTTCAAGAGCCTTTAATATTAACCTGTACCACGAATATGAAACTTTCTCCAAATTACTAAGGCGATGCTTGCTGATTGCTTTTTATTATTTTTTATTGCCATGCTTTTTATTTATTTTTTCCCCCTTTCCTTATCATTTTTTTCCCTTCCATTTGTTAAAAACTGAAGCTATGCGGTAGAATATAAATTATCGGAATCGAAAACAAACATAATGTAATGGAACAGATCATCAAGGTGTTCATGGTTTTTAATATCTAAAATGTTCTCCAATAATATATCCTCTGTGCCAAAGTCAGTATATTTATTGAGGTATCTCTTCCTATGTATCTCCATAGTTAAACATTCTAGAATAAGATGCCTCAAACAATCAGATTTAAGTCGGCCGCACCACTTGCAAACTTCCTTAGCCTTTAGAGTACGAGTTACGTTTTTATGAAACAATTTTAAATTCTCCTTACTCGAAACTCTCAATCGGCTTACCATCCGTAGCTTTCGTAAAGAGGCCATTAATTTCAGATAACCTTCCGGCCCGGCGTTATTGTAACTGCAGATACGCTGTATATGGGGCTGTAGTTGGAGTTAAAGGCACGTAAAATATCTTTAGAGTATAAATTATTGTATACACTAGCCAATATTGCATTTTTGTTTCGAATTAATATTTCCGGGTTTGTGAATTCAAAATATTCCACAACATAATTCGAAGCGGATATCTTTTTAATTTGTGAAACCCAGTTAAAGTCAGGATTCGGGTGCCTAGCATCCAGGGCCACCAATTTTTGCAAGCACATACGAGGAAGTCGGTAATCTGGTAAAGATGATATTTTTATACACAGGTTTATAGATTTCTTTAAGACTGTAACTAAGATTGGTGAACGGCCGGTTTCCAGTCGAACGATGTAATTAGGGGTTGACCTGGGCCAGGAGTATACATTTTTAAAAAATTCATTTGTGTTAATTCTATATTTTCCAGTTGCGAACAAATAGCTAAAATATTTATAAATGCTTTGCCGACTGAAGATAGTCCGATGGGTAGGCCCAGGCGAAGGTGGGAGGATTCGTTGAGGGCTGATGTAGTGGAGTTGGGATTGGAGCGAGGGGTGGTGGGGGGGGTGGAGCTGTGTACGGCAGAGGCAAGGATTTTTTACTCCCTTAAAAAATCCTAGGGCCACCACGAGACACCACGACTTTTAGTATTGTAGGTTTCCATGCTTTTTTTTTTTTTTTTTGAAGTTTAAATTATTTAATATCTTTTTTTTTTTTTTTTTTTTTTTTAACATCCGCTTTATGCCACGAGGGCTAATCGGGACGGGTTATCTACGGATAACCAACCTCTTCTAATCCATGTCATCTTTGTGACTAAGATGTTGGAGCACTTCGAGCCATCCAGGGCTGGAGAGTTGGTGTTGTTCTGAAGCTCAAGTCATTTGGTTATTTCCGTATTACAAAATGATATTTTTTGTCACCTGTTTACTTTGTTAGTGTTTTCATAGTTTGTGTGGCATTTTTAAATTATTATTTTTGTTTAACTTGCACAACTGTTTCAATATTGTAATCTCGTGAATTAAATTTAAAAAAAATTAATATGTAAAGTTAATTAATAATAACAAAAAGTATCTCATGGCCTCTTATGCAAGACACTGTTGGACAACGAGTTTCCTGAGCAACTATATACGATTTTGAGATCCTTTCTGCAGCACCGTTCTATAAGTGTGAGAGTCCGCGAAGCTGTATCCAATGCCGTTGCACTCACCTGCGGAGTCCCTCAAGGGTCTGTGCTATCCCCAATACTGTTCTCGGTCTACACGTCTGAAACTGTTGGCGCTAAGTACAAGAAAGCAACTGTAGCGGCATACGCCGATGATATAGCTATATATAGTAGCTCAATAAACGCTGAGAGAGCTCTACGGCAGGCGGAGGAGGCCTGTGAGGAAATCACCAGGAAACTGGAAAGGTTAAATATTTCAGTTAATCCCAAGAAGACCGACTGTATTATTTTCTCTTTTCAAAAGAACAAGCGCCCCCTCCCCAAAGTTTACAGGGTAGCGGGTAGCGAGAACAGGCCAGCGCACAGCATAGTGTACTTAGGTGTCACACTCGACAGGCACCTAACACTATCTCGCCATTGCGAAAAAAAGATTAGGTCGGTTAGGACTAAGTCCTACAGGCTTAACCACCTGCTCACTTCGCCAAACCTTTCCCTCCGCCTCAAATTGTTGATATACAAAGGCGTCTTAAGACCGGCCCTTCTTCATGGAGCTCCGATGCTTGCAAACATATCAAGGTCCACGGCAAAAAAGGTTCAACAGTTTCAGAACGGTATACTGAGACGTATTGTGAAACACACAGCATTACAAAGATCGAAAATTGACTTACTGCATACCACTCTTGACGTTCCGAAAGTCACTGAATTTATTAGACGGAGGGACATCAAATTCTTTGACAGCCTCAAGCACTGCACCAATCCACTGTTTCAAACGCTCACACCAACAGGACGGCCACAGAGGTGGCAAACTCATGTCGACAGCCTCAGATTAGGCTAACTCAACCCAGATATTTAACCCAACTGACTTAATAAAACTGGTGAGCCCCATCACCAGAAACAGATTCGTGACTGACTGACTCAGATCTATCACACCAAGTGACACAAAACACTCTTAAAATGCACCATGCGCAGTAAAAGAGTTTTTTCTGTAGGAATATAGAAGTCCTCATGTTCCTGCCATTCAACGAACAACAAAAACAAAGTAGGGGCTAAGAAGAAGAAAAAAAAAAAAAAAAAAAAAAAAAAAAAAAAGCTATTGATTCGGATTCCCCCCTTGGTAAAACTAAAACTAAAAAGTTAGATACCCCATGGTATCGCCTTTTTTTCTCCCCTTCCTCCCGTTTTAGGCTATACGGAGTTTTACGGACCAGGGGAGAAGAGGGTAGGGGATTGATGCCGAGTATTATTAAATGTCCCCTGGCTCCGGATTTCGAACTTTCACTCTTCGGTTTCCCAATCATACGTTGGCACGGGCAACGTGTATTTTCTAAAGCGTTTGCCCACTACCCCCCTCTGCTAGGTATTACTAACTGTCCTTTTTTTTTTTTTTTTCATTACTTTCCTTAAAACCCGGAAATTCAATAAGACAATCCTCGTGACCTTAATTACGGCACCTCATTCCTCCTTTCAACTTGCTCCTTTAAAGGTTTTCTTTTAATTTGCAGGCACTCAACTCGAGGACCTGGAGCAAACAGCGAGCTCTTAGGTTTTTGCAGGAACCGGTGCTCCCTGAAGCACTATCAAGAATACCTTTTGATTAAGCTGCACGCCTTCCTCACTCTTCTTATCTAAGGTATTATCAACGACAAATATATTACTCATTCCTCTCCGAAAAATTACTAATTGTTCCATTAATAAAGGGATTTATTTAGGTTTGTTATTTATGAAGCTAAAAATTACTCGAACAATTGGATCTTTTCATAGGTAATTAAGAACAATACGAACTAAAGTAACACATCCGAATATAGCTTAATGGAGTGTTTAAGAGAAGTTTTTTAATGCAGGAAATTGCAGGTTTTGGGGTTTACTGAACGAAGCTGCAGTATTTCTTACTGTGAACCACACCTGGGCAAAAAGTATATTCATTTTTATTTTGAAATAAATTATTTAAAATAATATTTTTTTTAATAAAATGCATTTTAACCTCAAATAATTTAAAATACTTTTTAATAAAAATTATTTTAAATACTTGATAGCGGATTCCTTGGAAAAGAACTGGGCTGTTGTAACGGATTCGTGGTGTGTTTTGGCTGCCTTAGATAGTTCATACCCACGAAATCCTCAATGAATGGTGGGATATAAAAAGCAAAGGCATGACCATTATCTTCGTCTGGGTTCCTGCCCACTGCGGCATTCCAGGCAACGAGCTGACCAGGCAGCCCATTTAGCAAGACTAGAAGAAGGAACAGGAATTAGTAAACTAAATAAGATTACACTAGAAGACTGGACGCTACAAACAAAGAGAATGCAATTAACAGAATGGGAGAAGAGTTGGGTGAGAGAAAATCGAGGATTAACAAAGGTAAAAACTGACTGTAGGAAATGGAACACAAGCTACAGAACATCAAGGAGAGAAGAAGTAATGCTGTGCCGAATAAGAATTGGACATTGCCATTTCACACACAGTTACCTACTTAGGAAGCTAGAAGCTCCAACCTGTGAAAAATGTGACAATGTTCCTCTGTCAGCACAACACCTTCTGTTAGAGGGCCCACGATTTGAAAAGCTTAGGAAAAAAGTTGGACTTTCTGCTTCTCAAAAAGAAATTATGAAAGCCAGTGAAGAGAGAGACACCACTCTATTTAAGTTCCTCAAATACTCGGGATTCCATTGATATAAACAACCGTTAGACGCCAATGACCATTTAGGGTAGAGGCGAAAACACAAATTAAAAAAAAAACAATAAAAAAAATACGAAATAAAAAACTATTTTGTATTCTAAGTAAAAAAATTAAAATTAAAATAAAAAATCTGGTGCGTGCGCGCAACACATAACTTTCACTTACCAACTTACTTAGATTAGAAATTAATGCGTTTTGATAATTGCCACTTCTCAAATAAACAGAACGGCTTTAATTATTAACAATGGTCTGTCATTAAAGACGTACTCCGCATGCGTGGGCTCAACGAGTTTTCTGAGATTACTGAATATTTTTATTTTTTTTCTCCTCTTTATATTTTCTTTATTTTTATCGTATCTCATATTTAGCCATTTCTTATTTTTAGGCGTAACGAGAGACAGTTAATTTCTCCATATAAACAAAAACAAAGGTACTTTATAGGAAACAAACAAACAAAAAAGGCCCCACCCCCCTAAAAAAAAAAACCCTCAGAACATTTTAATAATGATAAAGCTTACCTGATATTAAAGAACACTTAATTTTCATTAAACATGACGAATTTGATAAAAATCGTTAAAGCCGTTTTTGTGATCATCGAAAAAAAGGTGAAAATTGGGGAATAAAATATGAAATAAAATGCCCGCTCCGTTTGACCAATTTTGATGAAATTTTGGCTATCACATCTTTGGCATATACATACATCAAATACCCAGTTTGATCAAAATCGTTAAAGCCTTTTTTGAGTAAATAAAAAAACCCGTGAAAATGATACAAAGTTTATTAAGTAAAGTACCCCCTCCGGTTGATCAATTTTGATGAAATTTTTACAGTCATATCTCGGTAATATACATACATCAAATACCCAATTTGATCAAAATCGTAAAAGCCGATTTAGAGTAAATAAAAAAAAAAAACCATGAAAATGATACAAAATTTATTAAGTAAAGACCCCCTCCGGTTAATCAATTATGATGAAATTTTTACAGTCATATCTCGGCCATATTAGTACATCAAATACTCAGTTTAATCAAAATCGTTAGAGCCGTTTTTGAGAAAATCGAAAAAAACCTAAAAAGTTATAAAGTAAAGTACCCCCTCCCTTTAAGTAATTTTGATGAAATTTATGCTGTCACATCGCGGGCATATACCTACACTAAATACCCAATTTCAGGATCGCACGTTTTATAGTTTTTGAGCTAGTCTGTTCACACACACACACACACACACACACACACACACACACACACACAGACCATTTCGCGGGACTTGGTCATTTCGACTCAGGGGACCCCAAAACGTTTATTTCCGTTGAAAACCGGAAGTCGAAATTTTTCACGATCGCAATACTTCCACTTACTATATATTTCATATATAGGTATGTGAAAGTAAAAATGCTTGAGACCGATTATTTTTATTTAATACTTTTAATTTTTTTTATTATATAACTTCTGACCGTTAATCGACTTATAACCTTTTTTTGAAATAGATAAAAGGCTGATGTACTGCACCGTTGTAATTAAAATGTTTTTCTAATATTTAAAGGGTAGAAACTATTTGATCGGCGATTGAACGGTTCCGTCTAATACGACAATAGTAGCCTCTGATAATTTCCTCAGCGTATTCAGTGATTCGACTAGTCATGATTAACATAAATATTTTATACAAAACCGGGTGAGTGAGGTTCCGCGATCTTTATTGCATTCTGTATTTGATAACCTCTTGGTTAATCGGGATAGGAATAGATTCTTTCTATTCTTCGTAAAATAAAGTTTTTATTTAAATCGTTCAGATTATTCTGGCTATAAAAGACTAATAACTCTTCTTCATTGATCAATAATTTTCCAAAATATTTCCCCGTAATTTTATTAAAAATAAGGCAGCCTCTAATAAAATTTACATTCAATCGGGGTTATTCCCCGTAAATAAGTTCATCTTCTTCAAAATAATGATTATTGAGATACCCGACTTTCATACTCCCTTTTTAGTAAATAAAAATATAAATCGCACCCCAGACATTGTTAGAGAAGCTGTTGAAGAAAAAATAATGTTATTATTTTTATGAAAAATTCAGGGCTTAATATCCTGGGATATATAACTAAAATTTTAAACGTGGATAATTCAATTGTTCTCAGCAACATTGAGAACGACCCAATAATTTTAGGAACTTATGAATTCGTTCCGATCACATCATTTACGAATTATAAAAATATTTTAAACGTGAGAACGTCTGTATCCACAGAAACCAATTCAGAAACGCATTTGATAATTAATTTCAATTTTGAAAATTTTATTGATTGATTCACTTGTTTTATATATTGTTTGTTTGTTTAACGTCTCATGATGCTACTTAGGCTATTCGGACGATGCTACAGTGGGAGTCCTAAATTTCGCCTATCCAGCTATAATTAGGATAGGGATCTTTAACGAGTACCTGACATTGTACAGGCTCAGGACCTCCATTTTGCGTCCTATCCGAGGGACAGCATAGCCAAGGATATTTTACTCCCATTAAAAAATCCTAGGGCCACCGCGGGACGCGAACCCGCGACTTTTAGTATTGTAGGTTGCCAGGCTAACCAGTACATCAAAGGTGACCACTTATACATTTTTTTATTACTTGTTAATTTAGTTATCTTTATTAATGTTATTCTTGTAAAATTGTAAGTTTTGATTATGTTTATATTTTATTCTTAAATACGTTTAATGTTTTTTTTTTTTTTTCTTATTTTCCTTACGTAGTAACCCTACGTAAGAAACGTTTATTTGAAATTATGCCATGCTCCATGCCTTAATAGCATACTACATGACATTACATTATTACATTGCATTATATACATTGCAAAACATTATTACAATACATTATATACATATGTACATTACAAAGTGATATTCAATACAATATATACATTACAAAACATTATTGCAATACATGATATACATTATTACAATATATGATATATATGATATACTCGTACATTACAAGAGTATTTAGATTATTACATTAAAAATAAGAATTTAACAAAATATTTCTACAAAAGTATGGTATCAATATACAAGAAAATTTGTAAAACATTAAACAAAAGAAAATAAGAATATAAAAATAAATAAAAAAAAATAAAATAAAAATAAAAATGAAATAAAGCCAACAAGAAGTTACCTACGCTGCCCGTCGCTGGTTTGTCAGTGAGTCAAAGTCAATACATCTAATAAATTTTAGGAAGTCTGTCTTAAATTTGAATAATAAGTTATGTTCCGTCTCCGGCCAATTTCCATTTTTAAGAATTACATTTTTTATTAGTGCGAATCGTTGTTTGTCAAATAATTTACAGTCATAAAGTATGTGATGGAAATTTTGTATTTGTCCGTCTTCGTCACATATGTCTGTTTGTATAATGTTAAATCTCTTAAGATATTGCTTCGATTGGTTGGTTGGTTGTTTTAGTATGAAGGCGTAAAACCTCTTGGTCATAAACGCCCTTGTTTACATCTATATTATTTTGTTTTAATTTATTGATTTTAATTTTTTAGTGATTTAGATTGGAAGCATGCTTTCAAAGAATATAATATGTAATAAATAAATAAGCAATAAAAATAAAGATTGAGAACAAGATTAATCAGAATAGGAGACGGAAAGAGAGATAAATCTGATTTAGAAAAATTTAAAGATAAATTGATTAAAAAATAGGAAAAGGATAGATAATTTAAAAAAGACAGAAGAAGAGAGGAAAAAAAAAAAAAAAAAAAAAAAAAAAAAAAAAAAAAAATTCAAATGCTTCTAAGAAGTCCTTCCCTTGAGAGAAAAGAAATGACCTTATTTAATAACTTTTCTTCATTTCCCAATGCGGTGGATATATTTGCTGGTATACCCTGGTCTTGTAGCCTTCTCTTGTAGTAAGTACAAACATCGAAGATGTGAGCTACTGTCAATCTTTCATCACACTTAGGACATCTGGGCGGAGTTTCTTTTGTTATGAGGTGGAGGTGCGTAAGCCTCGTATGTCCTATCCTGAGTCGTGTTAGAACCACTTCTTCTCTGCGACTGCTGCGGCTGGAGCTGCTCCATGCTCCAACTTCCTTTTTGACAGCCTTCAATTTATTCGGAGGGCTATTGTCCCACAATGCCTGCCAATCTTGAAATATGGTTTTTCTTAGTGGTCGCGCTAATTCCGACGCTGTTAGGAAAGTTTTGCCACATCCTGGAAGAGCAAGAGCTTCTTTCACCGCCTTATCTGCCATTTCGTTTCCTCTAATTCCTGTATGGCCTGGAGCCCAGACGAAAGATATAGATTTTCCAGAATCGTGTAGCTTTTTTATTAGCTCTAGAACCCTGTTTATTCCTGGGTGGTCGGCATACATGTTGTTCATCGCCCTCAGGGCACTTAAGGAATCGGATACTATCACTGCCTCATCAGCTGGCGTGTTCATGACATGTCGTAGAGCCATTGCGATGGCATTAATCTCTGCGGTGTATATCGAACAAAGGTGGTGTAGCTTACATTTATATGTAGAATCGGGTGTGACAAAGGCGGAAGCCGTTGATGTATCCGATTTGGAACCATCGGTGAATATCAAGAGGTGTTCGGGCAATGAATGAATGATTTTATTAAATAGTTCATTATATTCATTTGGATCTGTATTGTCTTTTTTAAATTTGGCAAGATCTAACTTTAATTTCGGTTGTACATAGGTCCACGGGGGTATGTTATTTTCTATGTCGTTTAAAGTGATGACTTTTAATCTATTCACGGCATGATATTGCTTCGAGTTACCATGCTCTGTTAATACTTGCGTTAGTTTATAATCATAACTGTGTATGAGTTTGTAATTTTGAAGTGTAATGCGTGGTATGTACCTGTGTAAACTTGGTGATTTAGTTTAATGTTACTATCGGAAATATATATTTGTTTAAGATTCAAAAAAATTTAAAATCAATCATAAAATCAAAATCAAATCATTTTGGTTTCATTTCTAAATAGTCTCCTCCACTTTATTTCCTATGAAATATTTTATACGCATTAGTATCTTTGAATATTACAATTGTTTTTGAGCATGTTTTTAGGATCTATGCTGCATATTTGGCTACATATTTTATCGTTCTTTATAGCATATTTTGGCGCTTTTTACTGCATAAAAATCCGGACTCTGGTGATAATTGAATTGTAAATCCTCCATGTTCGTCTAGACAACATTGCCTTTGCAATACAAGACATTTATTTCACTGATGTCGTAATAAAAAGAACTTTCTGAATGTCAGACAAAGTTAAGTTACGTTTCTTGATAAATCAGAGGTTTTTAAGAAATATATCCTCAGCTTTCTGCTCGAACACAACATTGAACTTTACTAATTCCCGATCGGAATCAAATTATTTTGATTTATATTTAAATTATTTTGTTGATAATAATTTCTTGAATAAACTTTCCACCAGAAAGGTTTCTCCTTCAAGAACTGAGTATTTTTTTTTTTTTTTTGGTTGAAATGAAAAAAGAATTATCCTTTTATAATAATACTTTATTTCAGAATATATTTTTAATGTCTATAAAGAATCAGAATTGTTAAAAGATGGTAAGATTCTCAATAACCTTATCTCTACTATTTCCAATATTCACAAGAAAGAAAGGGTTTGTGTGTGATCTTGCAATTTTATCTATTTTTATTTATTTATGTAATCAATTTTTTAAATTGTATAACTAGACATGCATGTATGTCATTTTTATATTTATTTAGAATCAATTTTGCAACATATATGTACAGTGCACCTATAGGTATAGGTGCACCTATATAAAGGTGATGATTATGGACAAATTGGTCCGAAACGTAAAAATGTAGACGTATATTTCATGAGACTGCAACAGGATGCTATCAATTCAATAACGAAAATATTTTATTAAGAAAAGACGTTTCGGTTTTCTTGTAAAATGTAATGAATTTCGCTGTATTTATTTTGTAATATATTGTTTCATTTCAATTTATGAGAAAATTATATTTTATAGCTGAACTCAATTGACGTTCACTGGCTTTTGGAATGAAAATTATATAAATAAAGACTTAATTAAAACTACAAGAGTTAATTGCTTTCTGAAGAACAAATACAAAAATAAAAGTATGATATAAAGTTAATTAAGGTTTGAATATTTCATTTTTCTAATTGATATTTTTACTTTCAAATAAATTTTTTTTGTATTTATCGTTTTTTTCGGTCGTTGTCCTAAACGAATGGTTTCTCTAGAAGTGTAACAAACCCATCCATGGCGGAATATAATCGACTTAATATACTTCGAATTAATGAGTACTGAGATTCCCGACTTTCCACCACCCTTTTTAGTACATAAAAATATACACATACTGTTTCTAGGTCAGCGGTTGTGGAAGGAGGAGATTTGACCGTGTTGACGCTCAATCGTCTGCTTTCCCCCCCTTAGTTTTTCAATTATGAGTACCCAAATTTATAAATGCAGAGTCGTGTACCTAATTTTAGAAATTCATGGATTAATTAATTTTATTAATTACTTCACTTGTTTTATATTCGTGATTCGACCTAAATATATTCGAGTGATTGAATATCTTCGTATATGTTTTAATTGCAAAACAAATTAAAATCAGTTTGGTTTAATTTCTAAATAGCCTCCTCCACTTTATATCCTATGAAATATTTTAAACATATTTACAGTATCTTTGAATATTACAATTGTTTATAAGCATTTTTTTTATATTTTATGCTCCATATTTTGCTACATATTTTATAGTTTTCTACTGCATATTATGGCAAATTTTGACGGTTAAATAAAACCCGGGCTCTGGATATTAGTAATTTGAGTTACCGCCTCTTATACAAAAAGCACTGAATGTTGACAAGTATTGACGGTGTTCATTTTCTACAAAAGATAAATAACAAAAAAAAAAATGTATTTCCATTTTTAAAAAAGTCTCTCGAAAAAATACTTCCATTAATATTTACGGAAAGAAGAGCAAATAAAAGTTGTGTGATGCGTGAACCGCAACACATTTTTTATTTGCTTATAATTGGTATCTCCCCCCCCCCCCGGCAAAGCTGTATCGAACTCACAACTTTAACAAGGTTAAAACTCGAACCCGATGTGGCCAAAGTTAGGCCAACGAGGGAAATAGTTTAAACCAGAAACTGAACACGCAAGGAACAAACAATATGAGAAGACCGATAAAGCTTGAAAAAATTCAGGATAGAATATTATTCACTAGATGTGATTTAAGCAGCGAACCGTAATCTCTCTCTCTCTCTCTCTCTCTCTCTATTTATATATATATATATATATATATATATATATATATATATACATATATATATATATATATATATATATATATATATATATATATATCGTACCTGTCGTGGAATACTGTAACATCTCCGAAAAATTCAATTTTGAGTTTTTTACACCAAATCATTCAAAATGACGTTATAATTATGTGACATAAACTGTAATAAGTTTAGTTGTTTAGTAGGCCGAGGAGAGGGGGAACTTATGGATGTGGGAGAATTAACGGAAATTTTTTCAGCAAATGGAGTGGTCGAAAATCAGGTAAAGAGAAAAATAAATCAAAAGAAAAATAATTAAGTACCAAATTCTGCAACAAAAAAAAATCCACTTACAGAAAAAAAAATCTGGTGCGTGCGCGCAACACACAACTTTCACTTACCAACTTACTTAGATTAGAAATTGACGTGTTTTGCTAATAATCATTTCCCAAAGTCACACATTTTTCTACATTCATATATTATTTTTGTTAATCGTTAAAGCCGTTTTTGAGTAAATAAAAAAACCTGTGAAAATGATACAAAATTTATTAAGTAAAGTCCCCCCTCCCGTAGATCAATTTTGATGAAATTTTTACAGTCATATCTCGGGCATATAAATACATCAAATACCAAGTTTGATTAAAATCGTTAAAACCGTTTTTGAGTAAATAAAAAAAACATGTGAAAAAGGGTACAAAATTTATTAAGTAAAGTCCCCCCTCCCGTAGATCAATTTTGATGAAATTTTTACAGTCACATCTCGGGCATATAAATACATCAAATACCAAGTTTGATCAAAATCGTTGAAACCGTTTTTGAGTAAATAAAAAAAACACGTGAAAATGATACAAAATTTATTAAGTAAAGTCCCCCCTCCAGTTAATCAATTTTGATGAAATTTTTACAGTCATATTTCGGGCATATAAATCGATCAAATACTCAGTTTAATCAAAATCGTTAGAGCCGTTTTTGAGAAAATCGAAAAAAACGTAAAAAGTTATTAAATAAAGTACCCCCTCCCTTTGAGCAATTTTGATGAAATTTTTGCTGTCACATTGAGGGGATATACCTAACTAAATACCCAATTTCAGGATCGCACGGTTTATAGTTTTGAGCTAGTCTCTTCATACACACACACACACACACACACACACACACACACACACACACACACACACACACACACACACACACACACACACACACACACACACACACACACACACACACACACACACACACACACACACACACACACAGAACATTTTGCGGGACTTGGTTATTTCGACTCAGGGGGTCCCAAAACGTTTATTTCCGTTGAAAACCGGAAGTCGAAAATTTTCACGATCGCATATTTCATATATAGGTAAGTGAAAGTAAAAATTAAAAAAGGCAACAAGTGAAAACTTTAAACCCCAGTTCCCAAAAGTTTAGATTTTCAAGATGTTACATATTCCACCATTATTTCACGGATGGTGCGATATATATATATATATGTAAAGCCAAAAAATTCTACCAGCGATTATGAGTCAAATTTGCCTTTCTTGTCGAAAAATTGGATATTTTAGGGCATTCTGAGTTTTAAAAACATTTTTACAAAGTCTAGAACTGATTTCAATGTAACTGACAAAATCATATGTTTTTTCTTCACGTAACAATATCATATGTTATTATATTATTTACTAGCTGTATAAACCGGTTTTCCCCGGAGAATTTCATTTTTAAAATCTATAATATCTATAAAATGACACTTTTTTCGTGTCAAAGGGTCGATTTCGTAAAAACCTAATGTAAAGCGAGAATCATAACGATTTTTTATAACAATAAAGAATATATAAACTATTTTAGTAGAAGATAAAAGATTCGACCACGGCCGGGAATCGAACCCAGGTCCTCTGCATCTACGTCGCAGCGCTCTTACCACTGAGCTAACCGTGAGTCCGTTCCGATCGTGATCGAATCTTTCTCTTCTGTGATCCCTCCCTCCAGGTCTCGCCACATTGTAGCGAGGTACCGAGGGGTGCAGAGGACTTGGGATCGATTCCCGGCCATGGTCGAATCTTTTATCTTCTACTAAAATAGTTTAAAAATTATAAATTAATTATCTAACGATAACTAATTACTACATAATAAAGAATATACCCAGAGATTGGCTGAAGTTATGCAATTTTAATATGGACAGGTTTATGTATTAGGTTCATACAGGTTCGCACCTGGTATGAAAGAACCACTGAGCGAAATTTGGAGAATTTAGGACAAACGGTAAGGATTTCTATAAAGAACAAACAAACAGAATTTCATCTTTATTTATACAGAGTATTGTATTTACAATAAAATACATCAATCATTCTCATATTTTTATTTTTTTTTTCACTTCAAATCACACATAGAAATATATGGAGTAAAAAAAAATCATAATATCCTAAAGCCATAAATAAAAATCATAAACAAGTAGTCGAAAAATATAGTGGTATCGGTAAACAAGATTTTGTTATTGAGTAATCAATAGTAAAATTAATTTTTAAAATAGTTAAGTGGTCGATTCATCATTGTTAAAAATTAAACGCTGAGTTAAATAATTATCAGTGCTTTAGGGGCGATGCCGCAGAGACTAAGTTTCGGGCATCTTCTCTTCGGTTGGTGTTGTTGCAAACAGTGATAAATCTTGCTGATGACTGGGAACTGAGTTAAGGGCCCGGGAACAACCCGCAAAAGATTACTTCATGCACCTTCACTAATGGCAGCAAGTTATTAGTGAGGCTTCCTAATTTAGCGCCTCTTGGGGCTAACGTGAGGCACTCATACTATTACCAAGTTATAGGTCTCAACATCACGCCAAATGGAACGATGGAGCGGCCCGAACGGAGCTGTTGGAATTAGCCGGAGACTACAGATGTTCTTAAACACCATTATTAACCATAATCCTAAAAACATGCTTATAAACAATTGTGATATTCAAAGATACTAATGTGTATAAAATATTTCACAGGAAAGGAAGTGGAGGAGACTATTTAGAAATAATAACCAAAATGATTTTAAATTTTATTGAATCTTAAACAAATATATATTTCCGATAATAGCATTAAACGTATTTAAACATAATTAACTAAAATATAAACATAATTAAAACTTAATTATGATTTGATTAACTTAATTAACGGCTTTAATTATGAACAATGGTATGTCATTAAAGGCATACTCCACATGCGTGGGCTCAACGAGTTTTATTTAAAGCTTCCCTGATATTAAAGAAAATCTAATTTTCATTAAACATGACGAATTTGATAAAAATCGTTAAAGCCGTTTGTTCAGTAGGGCGTTAATATTAAAAATAATGATGAAGGAGAATAATAAAAAAGAAGAGCGGTGAAATTACAGAGAGAGAAAAACAAAACTTTTATTCTTAAGGAAAATTACAATTAATAAACAGCTCGAGCATTAGATAAAATGAAATAAAATAAAGCTGAACCATATGACACTTCTAATAACAACAATAACTTAAAAGGTTATGAATGAATAAAGATGAAGAAAAAAAAGAAACTAGAATTCTTGAAATTGAATGAAACTTAGCACTAACAATTTTACAATGAATTAAGGCCTTAGAGCATGTTAAGAAATGATCATGAAACATTTAAGAAAATTAAACAGAGATAAAGAAAACCAGACTAATTGACAGAGCTCTGTATTCTAATCCACTCCTGGTGATTCAAATAATTAGCTATTAAATACGGCGAACAAACTCACTAGTGTTTCTGAAGGCGAACTTCCGGTGAACTGAAACTCATAGAGATATGCTTGGGTTGCACAATCTCCAACGTTGACCTCTCTTCTGCTCTGAGGCAATTCTTTGAAGAAAATGGCAATTGCATATAGTAAGATCTTACTTACGTGGTCGACTAGCAATCTGACCAAAGATAACACCTGCGTCGTGATGGCGGCCGGTGGCAGGATGATTGAGAGATGGAGATCTTAACGTGACGGCAGTCGAGAGCAGAGTGAGGCGGAGTGGGGATGACGCACGTGGCGGTAGACATCCGACAGCTGATCTTCATGGCCTTCTTAACTTGCACTTAAGCTACGCACTTACAATAAGTTAGGAGGCATTGGATGGCGGGAAACATTGTTTTTAAATTCAAACAGTCTGAGACTGAACATCCCCCCCCCATGGCGCGGATGCGGCATTATTGAGAGGGTAAGGGGCATAGGCGATTAACGGGACGTTTAAGCAAGCCTGAAGGGGTTAAGATGCTGGCCACTCGGGCTACATTGTCAGTACCTGGAAACAGCTCGACGACACGGGCGAGAGGCCAGTTAAGGGGAGGTTGATTGTCGGTTTTGACCAGAACGAGAGAACCCGGAGCTAATTCAGGAGAGGAGTCCGTCCAGCGGGAACGCTGTTGAAGAGTGTGCAGATACTCTACCGTCCACCGTTTCCAGAATGAGTGGTGAAGTTTATCGACTAGTTTCCATCTTGTTAACCGATTAACCGGGGTGTCGGAAACATCGCGGCTAGGTGGGGCGTTAAGAGGTCGGTGAATGAGAAAATGGCCAGGGGTTAAGGCTTCTAAGTCTTGAGGATCCGGAGAGAGAGCGCACAAGGGGCGACTATTGAGAACGGCCTCTATTTGAGTCAAGAGAGTAGAAAATTCCTCGAAAGACAGAATCTGGGAACCCATAACAGTACGGAGATGTCGCTTGGTGGATTTGACTGCAGCCTCCCAAAGACCTCCGAAATGGGGAGCACTAGGCGGGATAAAATGCCATTGAATTCCCAGGGCGGATGAGCGTTGTGATATTGCCTCGCGGGTATCAGCGTGTCGCAGGAAACGCCCAATTTCGTTCAGCTGGCGACTAGCCCCTACAAAATTAGTACCGTTGTCACTATAGATGTCAGAGGGAACGCCGCGGCGACTGCAGAACCGAGCGAAAGCGGCAAGAAATGCGGGGATGGAGAGCTCGGAGGCGAGTTCTAGATGCACAGCTTTGGTGGAAAAGCAGACAAAGGCGCAGATATAGGCTTTAGTGACGCGGCATCCCCGAATGCGGGCAGAAGAAACCGAAAAGGGACCGGCGTAATCGACTCCTACCTTAAGAAAAGCATACGTGGATGAAACACGGTCTTTAGGGAGCGAACCCATGGTGGGAATGAGTGGTTGGGGGTTGACTTGAAAACATCGGTTACACATTGCTAGGCGATGGCGAACAACGTTCTTTCCGTCTAAAATCCAAAATCTCTGGCGAATGAATGAATGAGTAGCAGATGGACCGGCGTGTAAGTTGGTAAGATGAGCATTATCGATTATTAAGTGAGTGAGGGGGTGATCCTTAGGAAGTAATGCCGGGTGTTTAGCATCAAACGGGCGAGGAGCAAGATGAAGACGACCGCCTACGCGCAAAAGGCCGTGGGAATCGATGAACAATTGTAAAATGCGTTTAATGCGCAACTTGGAGGCGGGTTCTGACGCGGCTTTATATTCATCAGCTAGCGCGACTTGTTGGACTCCGCGGACTAGGGTATCAAGTGCCATGTTTAGTTCAACGGCGGAAAGAAACCCGGTGTATCGGCGATCAGGATTCCTACAGTTGTGGGCGAAGCGGAGGCACCAGGCGGTGATTCTCTGGAGTTGAGTCAGGGAAGAATATCGACTTTCCAAGTCGAGGGAAGTTAGGGCGACACAAGTGATGATTTCTTTGGAGATTCGACGCTCCTTGTTAACGGCGTCAGGCGGGGAATCTATGTGCGATTTTGGCCATTGACTAGGCGGTTTTGATAACCAGGAGGGACCTGTCCACCACAGAGGATGACGGGTGAATTCATTGGGGAATAGCCCCCGAGAGGCACAATCGGCGGGGTTTTCCTTACCGTCAATGTGACGCCATTGAGAAGGGGAGATAACTTCCTGTATTTCAGTGACGCGATTGGCCACGAAAGTTTTCCATCGGTGCGGCTCGCCGCGAATCCAGGTGAGGGCTACCGCGGAATCCGAGAAAGCAACGATATCTTCAAATGGTTGAGGGAACATACCGAGAATTTTAGTGGTTAATTTTGCTAAAAGGTGAGCTCCGCATAATTCTAACCTTGGAAGGGATACCTTTTTGAGGGGAGCTACTCGGGATTTAGCTATGAGTAGATGAACCGCGATTTCACCGGCGGATGAGGTAGAGTGGAGATAAATGGTGGCCGCGTATCCTAATTCTGAAGCGTCGCAGAAGGCGACCAGTCGTTGACTGCTGCGGGATTCCTGATAGAAGGGGAAACGGCGAGGGATGGATATCTTTGATACAGATTCAAGTTCGTTTTGAAAAATATCCCAATCGCGGGTAACATCGGCGGGGGCAGGTTCATCCCAATCGGAGTGTCCAATCCACAGGCGTTGAATCAACAGCTTGGCGGTGAATGTAACAGGAACTAACCATCCAGGCGGGTCATAAATGCGAGCAAGTTTAGATAATATCAACCGCTTGGTAGCCGGTAATTTATTGGAACAGAACCGGTATGAGAAGGCATCGGTATCGGCAGACCATATTAACCCTAGAATTTTAATGGTGGGCTCATCAGTCGTGTCAAAATCAAAGGCGTGGGGTCCGATACGACAATGGTCAGCGGGTAAATTGGCGAGGATATCGGGATGATTGGCGGCCCATTTTCTTAGTTCAAATCCCCCGGCGTGCAAAAGAGCTATTAAATTATCCCTTAGCTGAATGGTTTCGGCGAGTGAGGAGGCTCCGGTGATTATATCGTCCACATAGGTGTCATCGCGTAGAACCGGGGCGGCACTAGGGAAACGGTCCCCTTCATCTTGAGCTAATTGGTGAAGTGTCCGAATGGCTAGGTATGGAGAAGAACTAACCCCGTAAGTGACCGTGCGGAGGCGGTAAGAGCGCACAGGCTCTTCGGGTGAAAAACGCCATATGATTCTTTGAAGGTCTTGGTGTTCCGGGGGAACTAAAATTTGGCGATACATTTGCCTAATGTCCGCGGTGAATATATATCGGTGAGTACGTGAGCGGGTGATAAGGGTAACAATGTCCGTTTGTAGCTTGGGCCCGGTGTAAGAAATGTCATTGAGGGATTTTCCATTAGATGATTGTGAGGAAGCGTTGAATACCACCCTAATTTTAGACGGGGGGTCATCAGGTCGGTGAACAGGGTGATGAGGAAGATAATAGGTGGCACCGCGGGCGTCATCAGGATCCGGAACTAAGGACATATGGCCGAGGTCAAGATATTCGCGCATAAAGGCGACATAGGCCTCCCGGAGAATAGGTTCGCGTTGGAGGCGGGCTTCGAGACGGTGAAATTGTTTTAGAGCTCGGTAATAAGATTCTCCTAAATCAACAGATTTTAGTGGTAGAGGGATGATGTAGCGACCCTCAGAGTTCCGGGAGACGGACCTTAGAAATAGATCCTCACACAACTGTTCTTCAGCAGAGAACTTGGGGGAAATGGCGGACACTTCTTCGAGATCCCAGAATTTTTTCAACTCTTTATTGAGTTGGAGGTTGGTGAGCGCATTAAAGGCTCTTAGTGCTTCTGGAGGACTGGGAATTGCAGGAGAGAGATCTTTGGCAAGTGAAGTAGTCAGGCTATCAGCCTTGGGTGCAGGCGGAAAATGATGAGAACGGCGGCGAGGAGGTGGGCGATAGGTCTTACCTTCGTTGTCGATCACGTCTTTCGACCATGTAATACGGCGTTGGTTGGCTGGGGGGCGACAGTTCCCCATGATACACCAGCCAAATACAGTTTCAAGGGCGATGGGTCCGCCCTGAGATACGGGAGCGATCCCCAGAATGATGAGGGGAAGGACGTCTATACCTAACAGGAGGTCAATCTCCCCTGGTTGACACAAGGAAGGGTCGGCGAGTGGTAACTGAGTAATATGCGGCCAAGGGGACAAATCTACATGGGAAGTAGGAAGAGTGTCGGTTATTTTCTTAATAACAAAGAGCCGTACCCTAAGTGACGAGGAGTTCGGGACTTCTAGAGAGGCGGTAGTATACCCTGGGCAAGAAATGTTTGAAGGGCCCCCAAGAACATTAACTCCGACGGGCGAGGGTGTGACAGGCAGCCCTAGGCGAGAGGCGGAATCGGCGGTGATGAAGCTTACCTGGCTTCCGGAGTCAAGAAGGGCGCGGAGAAGCTTGGGAGGATAAATAGGACGTCGAACCGCAATCTGCGCAGTTGGAAGGAGAGCAGGCGAAAAATTCCCAAAGGAACCTAATAACGTTAACGGCGGAAAGGATTTGGTGCTTACATCAGGAGACGGCGAGCGGCACTGGCGAATAGGACAGCGGCTGGGAGACGGCGAAGAAGCATGGTGGTTGAATGGCGCGTCACTCCTACTCGATGAGCGGTGGACAGGGTTAGCAATGGTTACCGGCGAGGGTTGATCATCTGGGCGAGTAGGAGCGAGAGCGGGAGTGTCGGCGGCGGTAGGTAGTCAATTATCGTGACCGGCGGCCCCTAATGTAGGTGATCGGCGAGCAGGTGAGGTTCCATGCGGTGGAGAAGGCCCCCTCGAAGATTCATTGTGATAGGGGCGGAAGGACCCCCCCGGATGGTGATAAGAAACGGGGGCAGCGAACGGCGAAGGCGGCGAATTTTCATAGGACCTTCGGGCATGATCATGGGAATTAGGCGAACGTCTTTGTGAGCCCCGTGGAGGAGATGGCGGTGCCGCGTGGAACACCGGTAGAGGCGGCGAGGAGCGAGGTCCTTGCGAACGGACCGGGGGGCGTTGGGCCGAATAGCGGCGCGGCTGAGAAGTTCGGACGGTGGGAGAAGCTGGCCGGGGTGAACTAGGCGGAGAGCGCGGACCCGCCTCTGGGCGCGAGGATTCCGAAAACCCCCTATGTAACAAAGTATGATGAAATTCCTGACAGTTATGACAGCGCTGGCTAGACTGACATTGATGTTGTGAATGGGCCCCCAAACAGTTATAACATAGCCCTGATCGGCGAATAAATTGTAATCGGTCCCGGCCGGAGAGTTCCTTGAATTCACGACAGTGGTAGATGTTATGGGCCTCTCGACAGTGAGGACATTGAATACTGGAGGCGAAGGCACGCGCTACGCGATTGACAGGGCGCGGTGGTTGGCGAATAGGCGAAGCTTCCCGTTTCCTAGGGGGAGGTGATCCGGAAACGGAAGTGGACGCTATTTGGAGACGGTTGATGTAACCCAACAAATCTGTGAGGGTAGGAAAGTCTTCGGGATGGTGAAATTTGAATTCCTTCTGCGTGACCGGATCTAGACTGCGGAACGCCATGAAATATAATAAATAATCGCTTAGATTCGGAATAGCCATTGATTTTAATTGTTGCCCCAATTCAGAATAGATCTTTAAATATTTCTCAAGAGCTTCGGGAGATGGGCGTGAAATCGGCGGGAAATTCAACATATCCGTCAGGATACGGGCGGCGAGAGTCGATGCGTTATCGTAACGCTTGGTCAATGCGTCCCAGGCAATAGTATAATTTGAATCTAAATTGTCTAAATGACCTATGACGGATAGAGCCTCGCCCGATAGACAACTCTTTAAATAAGTAAGCTTCATCCCATCACTTAAACTATCATTATGGTGAACGATAGGGAGGTAAGTAGTTTTAAAAATTTGGAATTGAGAAATATCCCCGTTAAAAGTGGGCAAATTGAGTAAGGGAAGTCGCATTTCCGTGAACCGGTGAGCTGAGGGAGGAACTGGTGACGCGGATGCCGATCGGTCAGGCACTCTAGACTCTAATTCTATGATATCTAATTGCGCTTGTATGAATTGTTCCTCCACATCTTCGGGAACCCCTCGATCTAAATTGAAACATTCCTCGACAAGGGAGTTGAAAGTTACTCGCATCTCTTCTATTAATTGATTTAATTTTTTAATGAAAACCTTTGATACTTGGAAATCCCGGCGATCCAATGCCTCTTTACATTTTTCGGAAAAGGTAGAAAATTGTTCTAATGATTTTATCAGAATGGCCTTACGGGCACTCACCCCTAAATTATTTGATTTACGGCGATTTCCCATGATTACAATTACAATATACAAAAGAAAACGGGGTGCTGAAAAGAATTACAATGTTAGAGATAATATAAGAATTAAAGTAATAAAAATGATAATAATAGTAACAATAGAAAATAATAGAGCTAAGAAGAATGAGAACTTATCTTAATACTCAGAACACAATGACTCACAAAAGAAACAGAACAACAATGATGATTCAGCTTTACCAGGAATGACTCTAGACAATGGCGAAACAAGTTTTCTGAAATGTAAACAAGTCTCTCAGCGGTTAAATAATATTTAATTTTATTAATTAAATTCCCGGGTATTAAATACGGCGAACAAACTCACTAGTGTTTCTGAAGGCGAACTTCCGGTGAACTGAAACTCATAGAGATATGCTTGGGTTGCACAATCTCCAACGTTGACCTCTCTTCTGCTCTGAGGCAATTCTTTGAAGAAAATGGCAATTGCATATAGTAAGATCTTACTTACGTGGTCGACTAGCAATCTGACCAAAGATAACACCTGCGTCGTGATGGCGGCCGGTGGCAGGATGATTGAGAGATGGAGATCTTAACGTGACGGCAGTCGAGAGCAGAGTGAGGCGGAGTGGGGATGACGCACGTGGCGGTAGACATCCGACAGCTGATCTTCATGGCCTTCTTAACTTGCACTTAAGCTACGCACTTACAATAAGTTAGGAGGCATTGGATGGCGGGAAACATTGTTTTTAAATTCAAACAGTCTGAGACTGAACACCGTTTTTGAGATAATCGAAAAAAGGTAAAAATTGGAAAAAAAAGTCATGAAATAAAGTGCCCCCTCAGTTGGATTAATTTTGATGAAATGTTGGCTTTTACATATTTGGTATATACATACATCAAATACTCAGTTTAATCAAAATCGTTAAAGCCGTTTTTGAGAAAATCGAAAAAAACCTAAAAAGTTATTAAGTAAAGTACCCCCTCCCTTTAAGTAATTTTGATGAAATTTATGCTGTCACATCGCGGGCATATACCTACACTAAATACCCAATTTCAGGTTCCCACGGTTTATAGTTTTTGAGCTAGTCTGTTCACACACAAACACACACACACACACACACACACAGACACACACACACAGACCATGTCGCGGGACTTGGTTATTTCGACTCAGGGGGTCTCAAAACGTGTATTTCCGTTGAAAACCGAAAGTCGAAATTTTTCACGATCGCAATACTTCCACTTACTATATATTTCATATATAGGTAAGTGAAAGTAAAAATGTATAAGGGGCCATCTGTGATGTAATGGTTAGCATGGCGACCTACAATACCAAATAAATAAATTTCATTACAATTCCTTACTTGGTTCTAAAATTTTACTGTATAATGTTACGTTTTCAGGGTATACGTTTTCGCGAATAAGTTGCATCGAGTTGCCGGTAGGTAACTTCCGAAACGGTGCCGAGTGCAAAGGATTATATAGCCTTATGCGTATTTCAAATAATGTGGATAACTGTTGTATAAATAGTTGGTTTAGTTGCTAGTTATTTTTTAGAATGATATATTTTTATTTGTTTATTTTATTTTTGGTAATTTTTAACACATTCCATAGCAAGACTTCGTCAATATTGTTCTAACTTTTTATAAAACATTTCATTCACTTTCACATCTTCCTCTGAATTATATATTTGCAACAACTAAAGTTTCACAACGTTTCGAGGCCTATTTCCCCATCTTTAGGTGTACTAATCACTAATGCAAATTAACAATATTCGTCTTAAAACAATACATCAATTGGTCAATCTCGTCAATAGTTAATTAATAAATATAAAGATAGTCAATCACACTTCATCTCTCTTTGGTTACCTTTTTGTGAGGTAACCTTAGAGAGAAGTGTGATTGACATTCTTTATATTTATTAATTGACTATTGACGATATTAACAAATTGATGTATTGTTTTAACCCAAATATTGTGGGGGTCACCTGTGGTTTATTATTTAGCTGGCAACCTACAATACTAAAGGTCGCGGGTTAGCGCCCCGAGGTGCCCCTAGGATTTTTGAATGGAAGTAATTTTAGTAAGTAGCCATGCTGTTTCACGGATAGGACGTAAAATGGAGGTCCCGAGCCTGTGCGATGTCACGTACTCGTTAAAGATCCCTATCCTAGTTATACATGGATACGCGAAATTTAGGATTCCCGCTGTAGCATCGTCCGATTAGCTTTAGTGGCATAAAGTGACGTTTAAACAAAAAAAAACCAACTATAATCCCACCGTTAATTAAAAAATCTGGTGCGCGCAACACACAACTTTCACTTAACAACTTACTTAGATTAGAAATTGACGTGTTTTGCTAAATAGCATTTCCCAAAGTCACACATTTTTCTACATTCATATCTTATTTTTGTTAATCGTTAAAGCCGTTTTTGAGTAAATAAAAAAACCCCGTGAAAATGATACAAAATTTATTAAGTAAAGTCCCCCCTCCCGTAGATCAATTTTGATGAAATTTTTACAGTCATATCTCGGGTATATAAATTCATCAAATACCAAGTTTGATCAAAATCGTTAAAACCGTTTTTGAGTAAATAAAAAAAACACGTGAAAATGATACAAAATTTATTAAGTAAAGTCCCCCCTCCGGTTGATCAATTGTGATGAAATGTTGGTTATCACATCTTTGGCATATAAATACATCAAATACCAAGTTTGAGCAAAATAGTTAAAACCGTTTTTGAGTAAATAAAAAAAAACACGTGAAAATGATACAAAATTTATTAAGTAAAGTCCCCCCTCCGGTTGATCAATTTTGATGAAATTTTTACAGTCATATTTCAGGCATATAAATAGATCAAATACTCAGTTTAATCAAAATCGTTAGAGCCGTTTTTGAAAAAATCGAAAAAACTTAAAAAGTTATTAAATAAAGTACCTCATCCCTTTGAGCAAATTTGTTGCCGCTGAAATTTTTGCTGTCACATCGCGGGCTTATACATACTCTAAATACCCAATTTCAGGTTCGCACGGTTTATAGTTTTTGAGCTAGTCTGTTCACACACACAGACCATTTCGCGGGACTTGGTTATTTTGACTCAGGGGACCCCAAAACGTGTATTTCCGTTGAAAACTGGAAGTCGAAAATTTTCACGATCGCAATACTTCCACTTACTATATATTTCATATATAGGTAAGTGAAAGTAAAAAGGTGATATCCGAAGATGATGACCGAACTAAGGTTTTACGCCTCGAAAAAAAAAATAAATAAAAAAAAAAAACCAATAGAGGTAAAAATCCAGTACGTACAGTTGAGGCAGAAAAGGTCATTTTGCGGAAAGGTTAATTTTGCTCGCCATAACTCCCACCAAGATTATATACTATAGTTTTTGTATAAAGGGATATTTTGTTGCCTCCAAAGTATTGTCATTTCTTTAAACAAGAACAATGTACCTTAATTTTCACTTGTAAGCTTACAAACTAATTGGGTAAGCTAGCCTTCCAAAACGTATCAAACAATTGAAACCTTTTTATGTATATAATACTAGCATTCCCCGTCGCGGCTTTGCCCTCGAGCCTTTAAAATCAATTCTTTGATCATTATCTTGGTATTGATTTAATATAATGTGTTAACTGATGTTAAGGAGATTTAGTAAAATCGGAGCTTCCGGTAGGTGGAATGTTGGAGGGGGGAGCTGCCGGCTTGGTAGAAAAGAGGGAGACGCGCAATGGAGAGAATTCACTAAAACCGCCGAAACGAAAAATTGCTTACTCGTCGTGAACGCTTCATTTTTCGGCTTTAAAATATGGTTTTCGACTGCCCTTAGGGGCTTTCGAGTTAAACTCGTCCTATCAAGATCTTTAAAATGAGTACAAATCAGAAATTTGGTGCAAAAATGGGTGTCCGTTAGAGTTAAACGAAAATTTCGCCATTTGAACCCCTTAGGAGTTACATTTTCGAAATTCCTTTCATTCATAGTGGTTACCTACATTGCGTTTAAAATCTAAATTCCGAACTTCAAGTTTCTATTATTAGTAGTTTTTGCTCTGCGTTGATTCTGTCAGTCAGGACAAAGCCTCTTATATATATAAAGATTATCTGAGGTACCAGGGTACCACAGTATCGGTTAGATGGTTAATGTAAACTTGGAAATCGACAGGAAATCCGAATTTAATGACAAGTTGGTGCGCCTAGCTTAGAAGAAATCTCCACATTTATTTTTTTTATTTTTCACGAAACAAAGCAAACAATGACATCAGAAGCGGTATTGTTTCGCTCTAGCCGGTGAGAGCTGATGGGGTGGGGGAGGGGCCAAAATTTATTCAGCGCCTGATTGGCCCATTCATCTCAAGTCCTGGTAATTCCCTTCCTTCTCGGCCAGATGTCGCCTCTGTTCCTCGAGGGAAATAAATCTACTCCTCCAGGTTTCCTCCATTCTAACGATTAATTAGCTTATATTTGTATTGTAGTAATTACAATTTGTTTATTTAAAAAATTTACAAATTCTTATTTCACAATATTATAAAAATATATTTAATGTGTCCTACGAAGATGCTGGGTGTTACGTTTTTACGTTTCGTCCGATTAGTCTCAGTGGCATAAAGTAACGTTAAACAAAAACAAGTATATATAAACGTGCATTTCCATCTTAAAGTCGAATATAAAATAGGGTCACCTTGTAGTGCTTAGCATACCAACCTACAACACTAAAGGTCGCACAACACTAAAATGAAATACACAATAAGTAGTTTTATTTCAATAAATTTAATGTAGGGTAAGCCATACAGTTATTGGCACTCAGTAGAGTTATTGGCACCCCAACTTTAACTTAAAGAAATAGGTAAACAAGTCCAAATTTTATTACAAGATATACATGAGTCTTATGTTTGATGGTTCCTCTAAGTCATCTATGAAGTAAGACTTTAACAAACTAACCATAGGGAAGATTTCACAATAAAATCCTCAGAGAGCCCATAACTAGATTTGGCACTTTTAACAATAAATATTTTCATATTGTAAAACTATTGAACTTTTGGCCCAAAAAAAACCTCTTAAGTCTTTATAAGGAAAGATAAAGAGGAGTTATGGGAAGTTTCAATTAGATCCCTTCATAAGAAGTATTTTTTTAATGTCACAACTGAAATTTAGTCTTGAGGGTGCCAATAACTGAACGGTTTACCCTATATAAAGGTAACTCGCTTGTATTAGGTAGATATTTTAATGTCTTTTAAAGGTTGAATAGTTTACATATATTGGGTTGATTATATAAATTATTTTTATTATTTAATTTTTTTTTTATTTTTTTTTTTTTGCTTCATGTTTTAATTTGCGCCTGTCAACAAACATAGACAATCAACAAATGTGAGCTGTGCTATTGAAATAAAGGCATGTCAGGAATGGGGAAGGAAGGCACCCAGCGGTACCTCTTGTCTGCCTTGTTTCAGGTAATCTGGATTTTTAAAGAAGGAGATCTCTCATCCAGCACCTTTTTAATCTGCTAGATATGGGCATATCAGCTGTTCCATGCCTCTAATCAGCTGCTTGAAATGACCGTGTAAGTGTGTATGGAAACGTTTGTAAAGTGTCTTTATATGTTGGTCTACTGTTTGCGTTTGTAAGTCAGTGTGTAGAGTATTGTTGGTCACGTACCATGGTGGTTTTACTATGAGTCATAACATTTTTGATTGAAAGGTCTGAATTCTTAGTAAGTGGGTCTTTTTGGCTGCACCGTATATCTGTGAAGAGTATGTCCATATTGGTTTCAGTAAGTATAAATATGTATTTAATTTTTGTCTTAGTCCAAGTTTTGAAGTCCAATTGTTTAATCTTTAGTTTACGTTGTGTTATATACATTAAATAGGTAATTTTCTTTATACTATGAATATTTGAATTAAAAAAAGTAGGTGAGGGCGGTGTTGGTTGGCATAGGGGGTAGGTTGGCCTTTGGCTTATAATTTCCGTCACACCTGTTTTGAAGTCGCCACAATCTTACCATGTGACCCGCTGGACCTCGGAAGTCTTGTCCTGAGTTTTCAATCTGATGCTAACAGTGTAGAGAAGAATGTGCTCCATTGATTGATTTTACAACATGTAAGTTAATTTTTATAATTTCAGTAAATTTGGTTAAAAGGCATGGCAACACATTTGACTCCAATTCTGTTCATATAGCCCCAAACTACTTTGAAAAACCAAACCTTTTGACCAACTAGTTTCTTGTTTGATTGTTCTCCCATGTCCTGGCAGCCATCTTTTATATGATCTTTCCTGTGGGGTTAGTTGGCTCCCTTCAACTGGGGTTTGTTGGCGCAGTCACAAAAGTACGGTAAACATACGAGGGGTGATCAAAAAGTTCCAGGACTGTTGAGATTGCGCGGCAATGGAGTGTCATAGAGCAGTGCGGTTGGCAGCATTGTTTAGCGTGACTCTTCCTGAGCTCAGCTGTTTATTCAGTTTGTTGATAACCTTCTTCATTGCAAAGTTACTGCTGTTTTCGTAAAAAAAGTTTTTTGTGTTCGGCGATTCTTTCCCTTCATGGGTCTCTTAAGTTTTGGAAACAAGAAAAAGTCTGCAGGGGCAAGGTCAAGTGAATATGGAGGCTGGGGAATGACCGTCATTCCATTTTTGGTGCAGTAGTCGCGAATGAGCTGTGCGGAATGAACAGGCGCATTGTCATGATGCAGCACCCACTCACCGCTCCGCCACAACTCTGGTCTCTTCCTCCTTATTGCCTCGCGCAAATTTCTCAGGGTTTGAAGATAACGAAAGCGGTTAATGGTCTCATGACATTTTACCCAACTTCACACAAAACTTTACGCAAACGCGTTGCTCTTCCTTTACATTCATTTCACAAAATCGCCGAACACAAAAAACTTTTTTTTACGAAAACAGCAGTAACTTTGCAATGAAGAAGGTTATCAACAAACTGAATAAACAGCTGAGCTCAGGAAGAGTCACGCTAAACAATGCTGCCAACCGCACTGCTCTATGACACTCCATTGCCGCGCAATCTCAACAGTCCTGGAACTTTTTGATACCCCCTCGTAAATAAAGGTGAAACTATGAAGTTCCAGCGAGAAGGAGGAGAGCAATATTTCCTATGTAGAAAGTGACGACAGTCTAAACTCAAACGGAATTTTTAGGAACAATGAAAAAGATAATGACAGTAAAGATCACCTTCAGCCGCAATCGAAGCTTATTGATGAACTAGCCACCCACATCTGGCTACCATGAAAATGAAACTAGTGCACCGTAGACACTTTCTCAAGGTACGATTAAAGGGCCAGAGAATATTTATCCTATCTAAAGTTTTAGAAGATGTGTTGAATTCGTTTTGTTTTATGAAAAATGTGTTTACATTATTATAACGCAATGATACTTCTATGCCATTACATTTTTCTAATTTCTGATGTTTAAAATGTTATATAAGTAATTTTGTTTAATTGAAATAAATATGGTAAAATGCAGCCATTAGTCATTCTATTTTCCCTTAATAGCTATTAAAAACCGATCAAAACTATAATATCATTATAGTGGAGCTTTTATTAACAATAATACGAGTATGTGTCAGGCAGTACTTGAATGAGATGGCCAAACAACACCACCTTCTAGGCCAACCTGCCCCACAGGGGGGTTAATTGGCATACTCTGGCTTAACGAATTCTTAAAGTTTCTATAATCATAGTAATAAATATTATTTGTTGAAAGAAATACTTGAAGTACCCTAATACTTGGGGTTTACAGTGGTGTCAGCCCTATTGAGATTATATTGACAGGAATGACTCAACAATCAAAAAAGTGAAAACTGTTGCCAACCAACCCCGCTCTATCCTATTTATTATTTTTTTCTGAATAATTTTTTTTTTTTTCAATTACCTTTCTATTAGTATAAGATTGAAATACAATAATTGTATTGAAATATACAATTAGTTTTTGCACAACTATTTAGTTTTTTGTGATTTTCTCGAAAACGAAGCGAAAACGAGGCATATGCCAGAGGACTTTTTTCTTAGCTTTTCGATCCTCTATCGAACCCTGAAGTTTGGCCGTTTGGTTTGGGGACACGCTGTATATATAAATATATATATATATATTTTTTTTTTTTTTTTTTTTTTTTTTTTTATTGGTTTCCCATAAATGGTAACCCCATAAAGAGACCATTTATTGTTATATACATGTCCCATGCCATTAGAGCCATACTACATATACTACAAAGTGTCTTGGTTTTAATATCAATTAAATATAAAACTTTAAGAAATTATGAATTCAAATACAAAAGACAAAAAAATTAATAAAAATAATATAAGCTAAATAAAAATAAAACAAAACCTAAAAATCACCTACGAGCACAACAAGTTTGCCCTGTATACTGCCCTTTGGGTATCAGGTTGCTCTTCTATTATCAGTAAGTCGGTCAAAGTCAATTTGTTTTATGAATTTCATTAAGTCTGTCTTAAATTTAGTACATAGTACATGTTCAATTTCTGGCCAGTTACCGCGTTTCAGTATATATATATATATATATATATATATATATATACCTACCCATTTAAGTGGAGACAAGAAGTAACTTGGGTGGTAGAGTGTCAGAGAAAACCGAAACATCGATCGTTCTCTGAACATTGCTCCACCCATCAAATCAGCGGGACCAATCAGTTTCTACTTACATGCAAATAGTTGGAAGGAAATACGTCTATCAGCTTAGTGTGCTTGAACTGATTACATTAAAAAAAATTAAATACGCAATACGTAATATTTATTTCAATAGCTAAAGTTGCTACTAATATTTAATTATTTGTTTGACATTTTTATTTAAATAATTTTATATCATTCAAATTATTAAAAACCCACATTGGTGTTTAAAAAATAAAAATTGCCAATGACCCTGGATGGTAGAGGCAACAAAAACCCAAATAAATAAATAAAATAGTAAAAAATAAATATACTTATTTTATATATTTTTTGATCTAGCCTATGACTAATGATTTGACATCGGAAAATCATAAAATTTCGACATATCTGATAGTTTTAAAAATGGTAGAATGTTTAGGTTGTAATTATATTGCCCGTAATGTCAAATAGCAAACTAAGAAGGCAGTGAAGTCTTCAACAATTGGCATCTCTATTTGTAATAGTAACATTTAAACAGTCATAAATACAATCATCAATAAATCACTGATCACTTTTTGCTGAACTGTTCAGCCTTCGGAGACCTCAGGCAGTCTCTGTTGTCCAGATATATTAGCAATTATAACAATAAATACTGCCATATGGTAAAACTATTGAAGTTTTGACCCAAAAAAACCTCTTGAGTCTTTATAAGGATAGATAAAGAAGAGCTATAGGAAGATTCAATTAGATCCCTTCATAAGAAGTATTTTTTTTAATGTCACCACTGAAATTTAGTCTTAAGGGTGCCAACAACTGTATGATCTACCATATCTATTTTTTAGGGTAAACCGTACAGTTATTGGCACCCTGTGGATTTTAATTGAGAAATCTTCCCTATGGTTAGTTTGTTAAAGTCTTACTTCATAGATGACTTAGAGGAACCATCAAACATAAGACTCATGTATATCTTGTAATAAAATTAGGACTTGTTTGCTTATTTATTTAAGTTAAAGTTGAGGTGCCAATAACTCTACTAAGTGCCAATAACTGTATGGTTTATCCTACATTAAATTTATTGAAATAAAACTACTTATTCTGTATTTCATTTTTGTGTTGTACAACCTTTAGTGTTGTAGGTTGGTATGCTAAGCACTTCACCACAGGTGACCCTATTTTATATTCGACTTTAAGATGGAAATGCACGAAATAAAGGGATGCGTCATTTTATATACTTTTTTTTGTTTAACGTTACTTTTTGCCACTGAGACTAATCGGACGAAACGTAAAAACTTAACACCCAGCATCTTCGTAGGACACATTAAATATATTTTTTCTGTAATCGTTGAATAATGGTAACATTACTAAACTGAAATGAGTGAAGAAAGTGAATTGCCTTCTTAATTAGTAATATGTATAAATTAAAAAATAATTTGAAGTCGGAAATTAAATGCTTTTAAATGTTTCTTAACATTGTAAGAATTTATTTTAACAAAATAAATTGAAATGTGAATGAATTATTGGTGGAAATAATCAATATATTTTAAAATTTAAATATAATAATAATTACCTTCCTTGTTTATAACCTGCACTTGTTTATAACTATGCTTATAACCTTTCACAACCATGCTTATAACCTACCAACAACATACCATTATCTTCACAACATCCTAATTTTGTTCATATTCTGGTTAGATCTGATCATGTATTACACGATTACAGAAAAAATTTAATATTACACTCGTAAACGTTTCACTCGAGTTGTAAAATGATCTACTTTCGTCACTTGTATAATAAATAACTATTTATAATATTGTGAAATAAGAATTTGTCAATTTTTTTAATAAACAGATTGTAATTAGTACAATACAAATATAAGCTACTTAATTACTTCATAGATGACTTAGAGGACCCTTCAAACATTAGATTCATGTATATCTTGTAATATAATTAGGAGTAGTTTGCCTATTTTTTTAAGTTAAAGTTGGGGTGCCCATAACTGTCCTGAGTGACAATAACTGTATGGTTTACCCAACTTCAATCCTCACCTTTGCCCATGAAGCACTAAATACGCACTATACGATACTAAATATACGGTGTGTACTTTAACTAAGTGGGATTTAAGCAGATGTTTTTTTTTTTTTTTTTTTTTTTTTTTTTTTTCTGTATAAGGAATTTAAACCATAAACAACGATGTCTCGGAAAACATTTTAGAATTCAGGAAAAATGAGGCTATCTTATAACTTGGAAAAGTGCCAGCCTTTCTATTGAACCTACAATGTAGCCAATAAAATTCATGCTTTCCTCTAAAGAAGAAAATAACGTGTTTTTTTTTTTCCCCTCCTTGTTATTTCTCCCAATCATGTTATTTCTCATCACAGGGTAATTTCTAAAATTACCTTCACTGTCTCCCTCTTATTTTCCAAAGCGGAAACGTATATTCTCTTTTTATTGAACAGTTCATTGCAAGGAACAAGGAACCAAGCGCGCAAGATAACAAAAAAAAAAAAAAAAATGAGTGACATAGCTAGAAAAATTAAATTAGAAGTGGCTGCTATTAAAGAAAGAGAGAGAGAGTTGGCAGGCCTCGTTTAGGATGTAAAAAGGGAAGGCTGGTGTCCTGTTGCAAAAAGTTTTCTCCTCGCTCAGAGAAAGTTTTTCTCCCTCATCCGAAGCTCTAGGTAACATCCGTCTACTTTTTCTTTCATCGAAAGGTTTTATTTGTTTTGCAGTAACATTTTATTTTTATTTTCTTAAATATTACCACAGACTTTTTTTTTTTTTATAGTGCTTTGGCGACAAGATGCAATTAATATAAGAGTGGTCTTGGGTGACAGTCAAAAACCTGTTGTTGTTTATTTAACGTCACTTTTATGCTACTAAAGCTAATCGGAAGATGCTACAGTGGGAGTCCTAAATTTTGCCTATCCAGGTATAATTAGGATAGGGATCTTTAACGAGTACCTGATATCCTACAGGCTCTGGGCCTCCATTTCACGTCCTACCATGCTCAAAGACCTAGATCTGCCCACAATCGAACAATTTGTCCTATCATATATCTCCAAATATTTCAGAAATACAACAGCCTCCACAAACCCATTAATACAAGAAATAGGAAACTATAGCAAAAACTCACTCAAACGCTACACTCACAAACGAACCAAACATATATTATTAAACTAATCATTTCTGATGTCTTTATTTCTTCCTTGTTTATGTATTTATTTATTACTTTGTGAAGTTAATTGTGTTCATTTAAATTAAGTTAACTCTTTTTATTTTTAGTTTATTTTTATTTTGTGTAGGTTTTTCTTATTTTTTCCTACTGTCTTATAATTTTTACCTTTGTTTGCATTATAAACAATAATCAAATTAATATAAATTGTTGTTTTTAGGGATAATATATCCGAAATCATGTAAAAACTTGTAAATATGTATGTTATACAATTTTATAATTAATAAAAACTTTTCTCTCTCTCTCTCTCTTTCACGTCCTATCCGAGGGACGGCATAGCCAATGTTTTTTTTTACTCCCATTATTTATTTATTTACTCCCTTCCATGCCTCACAGGCAATACGGGTATAGCAGTAGTGGGGAGTTACGCATGACTGCACAACAACCCACTACTGCTAGTGAACCATTTACTTTGATTTTCGACTTCTACAGCTGTCCCTAGGAGCCGGAAGGTCTCTTCTATTTCTAAGGCTGTCTTCTTGGCCCAGGTCCTCTTCTCCGGGCTCCCATGTTGAAGTGGGCCGGACCCAACGCCGTTTTCCATCCTGAGATAAATTCCTTGAACCGCGGGAAATTCTCTTCGCTCACCAGCTGGGGAAACTCTTCCTCAGTGAGGACAAAAAGTCCCGTGGCTCTCAGCATCCTGGCCCTTATTCCATCGAATGCAGTGCAGGTCGTGACCACGTGCTCAACAGTCTCTGGAACACCACAGGTGGAGCAGTGGGGGTCTATGTTCTGGCCAAGTCGATGGAGATGGGCTCTAAAACCCCCATGCCTATAATCCTAGGTCCACCTCGAGACGCGATCCTGCGACCTTGGCAGACCAAAGACCTGCGCAGCAGTTAGTTCACAACTACTAACTTGGAACAAACCTTTACATCACATTTTTTCAAGACAGCATAATATTATGTGTAGTTCCCTTGGAACAATACTGAATCTTCGAAAAAATATCTGTCCTGACACCCAAATTATGAAACCTTTCAATTTTTCAGATGATTATTTTTTTTAAATTTCCCTTCAATAATATTTAAGAATGAAGGGACATGAACTGCCGTAATACACACATCTTAACAATAATAGTAATAATTTAATGTTAAAATCTATATTTTATTGATTTCATGAAAGGAAAAGGTATAAAACCGTTTTATACAGCATATTACCCAAGAGAAATACGATAAGAAACCGTTTATTGCAGGAAGACAAGAAAAAATATATTTATTGCCGCTAATCTTTATAGCAAAGATTAAAACTATATTAAATCCTTATAATAAAAATAGATAGAAAAATCAATGATGAGAAAGTGAACAAGTGACGGCTTACCTTTATACAATAAAATATTACGTTGAACCAGTTGGAATCTCTAAAACGATCAGATAGGCAGTATACTACCGGTACGAGCTTTGTTGATTCGAAAACAAATCAGAATCTACAGCCTAAAGATTGCGGCATGTACACGTTAAAATTTGAAAAATCTGGTGCGATGCGCGCATCACACAACTTTCAGTTACCAACTTACTTTGATTAGAAACTGTGACGTGTTTTGTTGAATGAGTCACACATTTTTTCACCTGCATTTACTTATTACTTTCACTTACCTATATATGAAATATATAGTAAGGAAAGTATTGCGATCGTAAAAAATTCCAACTTCCGGTTTTCAACGGAAATCCACGTTTTGGGGTCCCCTGAGTCCAAATGACCAAGTCCCGCAAAATGGTCTGTGTGTGTGTGTGTGTGTGTACAGACTAGCTCAAAAACTTTAGGCCGTACAAAACTGAAATTGGGTATTTGGTGTATGTATATGCCCGCGATGTGACAGCGAAAATTTCATCGTAATTGGTCAAACGGAGGGTGTACTTTATATAAAGAATTTTGTCTAATTTTTATGTTTTCCTCGATTTTTTCAAAAACGGCTCTAATGATTTTGATTAAACTCGGTATTTGATGTATGCGTATGCCAGCGATGCGACAGTCAAAATTTCATCAAAATTGATCAATTAGAGGGGGCACTTTACTTAATAAATGATTTCTCATTTTAACGTGTTTTTTTTTATTTACTCAAATACGGCTTTAACGATTTTGATTATACTCGGTATTTGATGTAGGTATATGCCCGCGATGTGACAGTCAAAATTTCATCAAAATTGACTAAATGGATGGAGCACTTTACATAATATATGTTGTCTCATTTTCACCTGTTTTTTTTTTATTTACTCAAAAAAGGCTTTAACGATTTTGATTAAACTCGGTATTTTATGTACGTATATGCCCGCGACGCACAGTGGTTGAAAGGCGGAAAAAACCCATTTTTTGAAGGTATTGGAATATTCTTTTTTTTTTCAATATTAATTAATAGAATAGTTACCTGACACATTCCATCAATTTATTCGGATATATTCTGATTTTTAAACTTGTTAGGACCCTTTGAAAATCGATCATTGAAAAGGTTTATTTTTAAACGGAAAATTTATAGCACTATAATAATTTTTACAACTCGCATTTTTGTTTCTTAGAGCGATTTTCCTTCTTAATCATGAAAAGCGATCTCACATATTACACTAGCATAAAAATGATGCTATTTGGTCTATGTTTTAACCCAGAAATAAAATCCCGAATAAATGCAATAAAATTAAGACAAAAAATGTTTTTGGTAATCCATATTTCTCAAGCGCAGCCGAGCGCAGTTTTAAAATCCATTTTTTTCTAATAAGAAGATACATTCAAGGAAATATTAAAACATATTCTAGCTGCGTCCACCTACGTCTGTACATGTGGGATTTTTTTTTTTTTTTTATTGAAATACCAAAGCTATTTCGTACAGTTTATTCGCTATGGAGCTTGTGCTTCGAATTAGGATATTACTAATCGTTTAGTAAAACATCATGCCTTACTTACCAGGTCTGTAGCATCATTTATAAAGTCAGTCTGAATCGTTGTTAGGTCGACAATAAATCAACTTTTTCACCTACCGTGATTTTAGAATGAATTTGGAAATTATTAATAATAAATTTATTAACATGACCTCCGATAACTTAAAGGCTTCGGCACTTTTAATGTTTAAGCATCTATTTGTTTTTAGAAGATTGGTATTAAAAAAAAAGGTTCAGCTATTATTTAGCGTGAATAAGGGAACTAAATTTTCACAGATAGAGTTGCAGTTATTAAACCTACATTGAACAGTCAATCCCACCATCTCCTATCAAAATTATATTAAAGTCGGATGATCCCAATCTTATATTTTAATATGATATACATTTAATAGTTAAGAATTAAAACATAACGACAAAAATAATTGATAGTTCCTATGTATGATTTTTTTTTACCTAACTTAAATGTTTTTATGAAATAAAATTATATTGCAAGTACTATCAATGATATTACTAGCATAAAACAGCTAAAGTGTTTAAACTAGCCGATTTCGAGTCGAAAATAGATGTATAATTTTTTTTTCTATTTTCCTTACACTGCCGGTTAATCCGAATAGCCGGTTAAGCGGGGCTCGAACCTATACATTTTATAGGAAATCCAATCGTGGTTATGATAATATCAACTTTATTTTTTTGCGGCTCACAGATCGGGTTTGACAAGGTTTTTTCCGAAAATAGTCGATTTTCAACCACTGTGCGACGTGACAGTCAAAATTGATCAAATGGAGGGGATACCTCGTAAGTTCGTAAGTGAAAGTTGTGTGTTGTGCGCATCGCACCAGATTTTTTTTATTGTATTTGCTCTTTAAAGTACACAATCTTTTTTTATTTTTAAATACATTTTTTAAAATAAGTGAAAATAAAACAGAATATCTTTAATTATAAACAATCGTCCATCATTAAAAGCGTACTTCGCATGCGTCGGTTCTGTTTTATGAGTTGATGGAATATTTTTCTTTTTTTCTCCAGTATATGGTTATATGATTTTATTTATATTTAGCCATTTCTTATTTTTAGGCGAAACGAGAGACAGATAATATTTCCATACAAAAAAAAAAGAAGGTATTTTATAGGAAAATAAAAATGGCCCCTTACCCATTTAAGCCCTCTCAGAACATTTTAATTAATTAATTACTTGATTCTCATTAACCATGACGAGTTTCATCAAAATCGTTAAAGCCGTTTTTGATAAAATAAAAAAAAAAACACGTAGCAGAGCAAAAATGTCTGAATAAAGTACCCCCTCCGTTTGACCAAATTTGATGAAATTTTTGCTGTCACATCGCAAGCAGATACATATACCAAAAACCCGATTTCAGGTTCGTACATTTTATAGTTTTTGAGCCACATAATCTGTTCACACATACGTGGACCATTTCGGGGGACTTGGTTATTTGGATTCAGGGAACCCCAAAACGTGTATTCCATTGAAAACCGGTAGTCAATTTTTCACGATCGCAATACTTTTTCTAACTATGGCGATGTAAGTTGATTTATTGACACAACGCTTAATTTTCTTTCGATATTTAGGGTGACTAAGCATCCTGTTGTCAATTCAATTTTTTCCAGCTTGGACTAGGAAAATTCGTGTTTTTCCCATGAGCTATTAGGTATGTGTCTCCTTTTCACGTGTGGGAAAAACATCGAATCTGTTTGTTTTAGCAAAAGACAGGTTAACCAAAATCATTGTGCACCTATTAGCGCTACAATAAATAAAATTGTGAACTATAATAATAAAAAATGTAAATTATTATTTTTTGTTTTGAGGTTCCTCCCGGTTCGTGCTCGCTTTTTATAACAAAAGACCGGTTAACCAAAAACATTGTGCTCCTATTAGCACTTCAATAAATATAAATTGTTAATTCTAATAATTAAAAAAAATATCATTATAAAATGTTATAAATTAACGTTATCTACTTCATTCATAAAATTAAATTTTTATATGTTTTGATATGTAGTTCTGTAAGAATGTAGCATGGTCTCACTGCGTCGATAACCTACTGATACGATATCTCGTATCATCATGTGTTATATTCTGAATTTAATTAATATTTTTATGGTAAAAGATTAATTTGATTAAGATTTTTGCTAACTGTCTATGTGCTAAACCATATTTCATTTCAATAATATTGTATGTAAGTTCCTTTTACATGTGTGTTAGTTATATTTAATCTCGCCTGTGCTGAAATAATCCAGTAAGTGCTAAATGAATGGATCATTAATACTTACTATAGTAGTAATCAGGATAGTCAAATATGAGATATAAAAAATAAAAACTTCCATCCTTCTAAATTCTTTAACACAATTTTATATTTGGTGTAAAGTTCCATTTTAAATCTCGTTGGTTTTTAGATTAGCTGAAACGTTCTTATCTTCATCATTGAATTTTGATTTGACTGTATTGAAAAGAAAAGGATATAATTTATTCAACGCAGTATTGCTGAATGAGCCACAGCAACGCGTGGCCATGTCTGATCGTTGTATATAAAAAAATATATGTATGACACCATAAAATTTGCGATCTGAAAATTGAGCTGACTTTAAACAAAGCACCTAAAAAATCACTAAAGCCAAGTTTTTACGAGATACATAGCTGTAAATAAAATGTAAAAAAAAAAAAAAAAAAAGAAAAAAAAAAAACCAGTTCGTTATAACTATTGATATTTTCTGTTTGATATTTCTCTGTTTATATTGAGCATATCGATGGGAGGGACATGCGCGCTATGCTAACCTCTGCACCTCAGAACTCGCTTCCAAGTGGAGCCAATCCTTCCTCTTCACTGATACCTCCACCATCTAATCCTTCCTCCTCACTGACACCTCAGGTGGTTAAATAGATTAAATTAATATAAAATAATTTAAAAATTGACGATCGTCAAAAGATGCCCAAAATCGGACAAAAATTGTCCACCTCCCGTAAATACTCGCAAAACTCAAAAGGATTGGCTCCGCTTGGATGCGAGCTCTGTGGTGCAGTGGTTAGCATACCACGCAAGTCACGCGGAAGGCCCGGGTTCGACTCCCGGTGGAGCCCAATCTTTTCTCTTCAAAAAATAAATTATTTAAAACAAAGTTTTATTAGTTTTATTAGTATTTAGGATTTAAAAAATAATCTGTATAAGATAAACGAGTGTGCCGTGTATTAGGTAACCGATATATTTAGGCAGTACCACTTTATTCAATAAAGTGTTTCTTTCTCATAATTAGGGCTGCGGTCAAAGAAGATTTCACTCTAATATATAAATATATTATGTGCCAACCCTTTTATACAGGAAAGGTAACAACTGATAAGAATCACAAAAAAAAAAAAAGTTGAAAATAGAAAAGACGATTGTAAATAATCAAAATTTAAATATGAAAGAAAAATTGAGATCTGATGATAAGATAAATTGTATTATCTCTATTATATTAAGTAGTATGTAATGATCGTATTTGTGATGATTGTGGCACCTACGAGTATATTTTAATTTTTTAGAATTATTCTTTTTTTTTTTTTTACACTTACAAGGGGAGGCTACGGACGTGGGGTCACCGATTACAATGAAACTTTTTTTCGAGTTTCTATATCCAAAAATATTAGATACGTGTCCGAGGGTTCTTGCCAATGGGCCTTCTGATCCGAGAAAAAAAATTTCTTAGGTACGAAAATATCCAAAAATTGCATCAACAAAGTTGCCGCTGCTCAAAGCTCCTTCAACCAATTTCAATGAAAATTTCAGGGATGTCAGAGTATTGAAAAATATTAGACACGTGTATAGGGGATTGGCGAAATTAGCCTCTGGAAGCCCAGAATAAATCATTCAATTTTGTGTTATATTCGCGCTCTCGGTAACGTTAAAAATCAATTCCATTACTTTGTAAATTGAATAAATTACGTTTTTCAGCTTTTTACGTCAAAAACTAAATATTTGTATTTAAATATTTAACAGGAAATATTTTTCATGAAAAAGCATTTTTGCTTAGACTGAAGAAAAATTTTCAACCAAAAAAAAAAATTACTATTTGAAATATGTTCCAGTTTTTATGTAAAAAGCACAATTTCATAGTTACTTAAAAAAAATATTTAAGATAATTTTGCGAAAAATTGAATTCGAAAGTTTGAATTTTGAATCTGAAAGTATTTCCATTGTTGTTTTCCCTTGCCAAAAGAATTCAGGAATTATTTTATGATTGAAAACGTTTGTTAAAAATTAAGTATAATAAATCTTTGGAAGACGACAACTGTTTTTTATTGAATTAAGGGATTTCAGTTATAAACACAGACGTAAAAAGCTGAAAAACGTAATTTATTCAATTTACAAAGTAATGGTATTGATTTTTAACGTTACCGAGAACGCGAATATAACACAAAATTGAATGATTTATTCTGGGCTTCCAGAGGCTAATTTCGCCAATCCCCTATACATGTTTCTAATATTTTTCAATACTCTGACATCCCTGAAAATTTCATTGAAATTGGTTGAAGGAGCTTTGAGCAGCGGCAACTTTGTTGATGCAATTTTTGGCTATTTTCGTACCTAAGAAATTTTTTTTCTCGGATCAGAAGGCCCATTGGCAAGAACCCTCGGACATGTATCTAATATTTTTGGATATAGAAACTCGAAAAAAAGTTTCATTGTAATCGGTGACCCCACGTCCGTAGCCTCCCCTTGTTAGTTGTAATGTATTGTTGAATTTTGATTTGATTGTATTGAAAATAATAGGATATAATTCATTCAACGCAGTATAGCTAATAAGCCACAGTAACGCCTGGTCGTGTCAGATCGTTGTAAATAAAAAAACATAATATGTATGGCACCATAAAATTTGCGATCTGAAAATTGGGGTGACTTTAAACAAATCACCTAAAAATTCACTAAAGCCAAGTTTTTACGAGATACATAGCTGTAAATAAAATGTAAAAAAAAAAAAAACTGTTCTTTGTAACGATTGATATTTTTTTGTTTGATATTTCTCTGTGTATATTGAGCATATCGATGGGAAGGCTCTTCTAGGAAAACGAAGCCACTTCCCATTGTCCGAGGTCCAATATTATATCTCCGGCTGCTTCTTTCCTTTCTAACTCTACACTCTTTGCTAAAAATAGAAATAATATTAAAAAGAGAAAAAAATGGAGGAATATATGGAAGAAAAAGAGGAAAGGATTGCTTTGTCTCATAGGAGAATGGTAGTCAGGAATATACCTAAACATGTCCTTAAACAATTACAAACCAATTCTTCAAGGGAAGAATTAAAATTATTCCCTGTGAAATATTCGAAAAAAGAAAGGTGTATTCCATTAATTAGGTAGATGTTAAATTCAGAGGCAATGAGGATAAAATATTTCGGCGCAGTCACCCTTTGAAGGTGAAATGGTCAAATATCCAAGTTAAGACCGGGCAACACACGTGAGTTACTTGAAATAAGCCTAGATCTTTCTTATCCGAAATTTCAAATATTAATACAATAATTTAACAACTTAATGAATGTTGGTTCATTGTTATTTAATGATAGATATTATGGTTGGATTATAGGGATCACCATGGGCGTCACTAGCACTAAATTATTGGGGGGGGGGGTCAATATTTTCCTGGATAGGGTAGGCAGAAATTCAAAGGGTCTAAAAGTCGAAGAAATAAGTCCTTAACACAACGGTTGGGACATATAATTCATCCTCCAACGATGTATTTAAAAGGTATTTATAGTCTCTTAAAACTTATCAATTAATGCCTCAGTTATACATTAAAGTAGGGTCATTCTATATCAAGTGGTCCGAAGGTAGTTGCTCAATCATTTTAGAAAAAAATTATAATTTTACCACCAATTACGTATGAAATCAGTACTTCAAATCAATTTTTAAAAAAATTTTAGGATCAACCGTTTCAAAATAGCAGCCATTTTTGTTTCACCTTTCAGGCCGATTTTTTGAGTTTTTAAGCTCTCACAGTGAACTCATTTTCTCAAGACTGGTAAGTCATACACTAATAATTCAAACAAAATTGTTTTCCCTGTTATATTTCGTGTTCTCTTTATTATTTGAATATTTTTCAGTCCAATACATGACAAATGCTATTGAAAACAACTGCTTTAAATTCTCAAAACACCGTTTTTGAGGGTAAGTTTTGGGTATAAGGGGATATACGCCAAAGCTGATTTTTGGCATGATAATAAACCTAACTAGCTTTCATTAAAAGTATTCTTAACCCGTATATTCTTTACTTTATTTTTTTATGAATTTTTAAACTTCACATTTTTTAATGTTTGTTAACTTTAGGCTCTAATGTCTCTGGTGGGCTAGATGATAAAAATCTAATTTTTACTTTCACTTACCTATATATGAAATATATAGGAAGTGGAAGTATTGCGATCGTGAAAAAATTCGACTTCCGGTTTTCAACGGAAATACACGTTTTGGGGTCCCCTGAGTCGAAATGACCAAGTCCCGCGAAATGGTCTGTGTGTGTGTGTGTGTGTGTTTGTGAACAGACTAGCTCAAAAACTATAAACCGTGCGATCCTGAAATTTGGTATTTAGTGTAGGTATATGCCCGCGATGTGACAGCATAAAGTTCATCAAAATTACTTAAAGGGAGGGGGTACTTTACTTAATAACTTTTTAGGTTTTTTTCGATTTTCTCAAAAACGGCTCTAACGATTTTGATTAAACTGAGTATTTCATCTATTTATATGCCCGAGATATGACTGTAAAAATTTCATCAAAATTGATTAACCGGAGGGGGGACTTTACTTAATAAATTTTGTAACATTTTCACGTGTTTTTTTTTATTTACTCTAAATCGGCTTTAACGATTTTGATCAAACTGGGTATTTGATGTATTTATATGCCTGAGATCTGACTGTAAAAATTTCATCAAAATTGATCAACCGCAGGGGGCACTTTACTTAATAAATTTTGTATCATTTTTACGTGCTTTTTTTATTTACTCAAAAACGGCTTTCACGATTGTGACCAAACTGGGTATTTGATGTATGTATATGCCAAATATGTGATAGCCAACATTTCATAAAAATTAATCAACCGAAGGGAGGACTTTACTTAATAAATTTTGTATCATTTTCACGGGGTTTTTTATTTACTCAAAAACGGCTTTAACGATTAATAAAAATAAGATATGAATGTTGAAAAATGTGTGACTTTGGGAAATGATATTTAACAAAACACGTCAATTTCTTATCTAAGTAAGTTGGTAAGTGAATGTTGTGTGTTGCGCGCACGCACCAGATTTTTTGTACATGTTATGCTAACATGCAACATAAACCAACTGTATGTAATTTTAATTTGAGTACTTTGGTAGCTACGAATTTTTGAAAATGGTCATTTTTGTGCTCATTTAACAATGCGTAAACTTGATCATACTGCATTAAAATTTTACTATTTGAGAATTTTTTCTTTTAATAACCCTTATTAATTGTTTTGTTTTTTAATTTTATCTATGTTCCACGGAAAATATTTTTGACTACTTTTTCATTTAAAAAAAATGATACAAATTTAATAGAGTAGATTTTAATTATTATTAAACCCAATATTTTTTTTTTTTTGTTTGCATTGGACATATATAAAATTTAAAAAACATACAGTTAAAGTTTTACAATCTTTCAAGGCCTGTTGCCCCATCTTCAGGTGTACTCATCACAAATTATAATTAACAATATTTAAGTTTGTTTGTTTAACGTCCCATTCTTATGCCACTAAGGCTAATCGGACGATACTACTGTGGGAGTCCTAAATTTTGCGTATACATGTGTAATTAGGATAGGGATCTCTAACGAGTACCTGACATCGTACAGGCTCGGTACCTTCATTTTACGTCCTATCCGAGGGACGGCATTGCTAAGGATTATTTACTCCCATTAAAAAATCCTAGGGCTACCTTTAGTATTTCAGGTTGCCATGCTAACCACTACGCCACGAGTGACCCCTGTAAAATTTTGTAATTAATATCAATAAAAGTATTTTTTGTCTATCTGTGATCACTAACAGTACAGAAAATTAAAAAAAAAATGCTCGATTTGTTCCGATACAAAATCCCGACAATAGAGGTCGTTCTCGACAAAGCTTTATCTCAGTCCTTTACGCCACTCTATCAAATGTTCCGTTGAAATATTTCAAATAATTCAAATCCTGTTGTACGATTCTGTTCCAGTAGGATTCATCCTTTCAAGTATCGTTTCACTCTTTGTATGGACTCGTATTGGAAATGATAATTCCAACGAGGGTCATAGCGAACATAAGCTTCCAAGTTCAAGTACACAGCTTTTATTTACTTCCACTGAATTTTAATACCAGTGATATTAATACAACTATGGAAGTCTATCTGGAGTGAAAGGCATTATTAAATGTTTATAACATTCGGATCACGTTATAGATGGATGATTGATGTTGATCGTTTAGTTAATGTTTTATATTTAAGGAGAAAATGGTCAAAGAAGATCTGACTCTAATATGCATATATATCATAAAAGGATGATGAATAGACAGGATTTTCAGTTAAACTTTTTTTTATTTTGAAAAGCCAACGTTTCGATCACTACATGTAGATCTTCATAAAGGCTGAAAAAAGACAAATATATCAGCAGCATGTGAAGTATCAATGCTAGAAGGTGATAATTAAATGTTTATCATGTAAATATTAATTATGGGAAGTAACAAAAAAATGGAGAACCAATCCAACTGATGGTATGTTCACATTACATGGGTACATAACAAACATAATAATTATATGCAATAGTAAAATTATACATAGATAGGGGAACGTAAAAGTAGCATTCCACATTTTCACACATTGTAAAACTATTAGTTTAAGTATAACTCGTAAATATCATACAGTTATTGTATGATTACTACACAGTAATGGTTGTAATGTTTATCTGCGAGAGCTTGCAAAATAAAATATAATACGATTATTACAAACTACTTAATAAAATTGAGATAATACAATCAGAGTTGGGCAGTAGTTAACTACATTTGTAATTAACTACCCAGACAACTCCTTGTAGTTTGTAGTTGCCAGCGCCCAACTACTATTTTGCAATTACCAGTTATGTTATGTTGCAGTTTCCAACTACAACTACAGTAGTTGGAAAAAAGTAGTTTAATTTTTACAACTACAACTAGTCGTTGTAATTGTAATTTAAACCTGCAACTACATTTGTTAAGCAACGTCTAATTTGAACACGTGTTTTTACAAACATTTATTTTGTGTTTAGGATACTTGGTTCAAATTTACTTGGTTCAAAAATTTTACTGTATAATTTTACGTTTTCAGGCTACACGTTTTCACGAATAAGTTGCGTCAAGTTGCCAGTAGGTAACGTCTGAAACGGTGCCAAGTGAAAAGGTTATAATTATAAATTGTAATATAATTATAATTGAGAAACATATATCGGGTTCCCTAAAATAAAATTGAAAAAAAGTATGACGACAGATAACTGTAATAATAAAATAAACCGGTATTTGGTATGCAAAAGTTTACTCTGAGATCTAATGGAAAATAAACAGACGAAAAATATGAAGATTCCACGGAAGAAAGGGGGAGAGTCAATTTTTTTCCGAATTGTAGTTATATATATATAATTGTTTGTCTAGTTGAGTAGAATATGTTGGTGAAAAGAAATAGTCAGAAAAAATGACAGTCGGTTGGTTACAAGCGATGGAAAGAACCACGTACTCGGAAGAAAGGGGGAATGTCCTCGCGGAAAAACCTAGAATGGGGGAGAGTAATGTTAGAAGTTATATGGATTGTGTATTAATATCATTTCATCAATAAAGCAGGGAAGAAAGGGAGAGCGTCCAGGACTATCCCCCTTTCTTTTATGTTTAAATTGTTTTTTTTTACTAAAACATTTTTTTTTAGAACTTGTTATGTCTGTTTTGGGCAAATTTATTATTTTGACACGCAAAACAAAAAGGAAAAGGACATATAAAAAAATTGAAGAAAAATAATAAAAGATAAGTAATTAAAGATCCATGCCTAAAAACTGGATTTTCTCGGAAAGCACTCCAAATGACATCCCCCATTTCTTCCGTGGACTCTTCATATAAATGGGATAGCATTGGGCTTTAGTTGGGACTCCGCAAGCAATTAATGAACAAAGAGACCAAATGGACCATTATTTTCCCATATATTTCTATAATCCATGGCACATGGCACATAGGGTTCCATACAGAATCGGTCCCAATGGGGTATAGGCCCATCCCCTAGCGAGTTTAAAGTGGAATCAAATCGAAAAACTGAAAAAGCTTCTATAACGAAAGATCTGACGCCATCGGTGGGATTGTTTTTTCTCCGTTCATTTCGGTAATATTCTTGTGCTCTTTTATTTTCTTCATCTCAATTCCCCCCCTCCTTCAATCCATTTACCTCAACTATAGTCAATTTGATCATCAGTTTTTTTTGCCCTAAACCCCAAAACAAACAAACATAAATAATTTTCCAATAAAGGATTAAATCTACATCAATCTAGTGTAATTCACATCTTCCTCTGAATCATATATTTGCCAATTAATTGAAACAACTAACGTTTCCCAACGTTCCGAGGCCTATTGCCCCTTCTTCAGGTGTACTCATCACTAATTGTAATTAACAATATTTCGGTTAAAACAATACATCAATTTGTTAATCTCGTCAATAGTCAATTAATAAATAAAAATAATGTCAATAACACTTCTTTTCTCTTCGGTTACCTTACTGTGAGGGAAACTAATAGAAAGGAATGATTGACAATCTTTATATTTAACGATTGACGAGATTAACAATTTGATGTATTGTTTGTAAAGACGCTTAATGTTTATACATATATATATATATATATATACTTTTAATCCGCCCGAGCCTTCTAAGAAATTTTCGTTTTTCGCAACGTTGAGATGTTTCGCATATGCAAAATAACTCACTACTGCATAATTAACAATTTCGTACAAACTTGACTCCATAGCGTCGGTCATGATTAGTAAAATCCAATCGTACAAATATCGGATATGGTCCTGAAAATTCTCACCATCCCTTGCGCTCCCTGACAGCCAAGTTAGGAGAACCCCCCCCCCCCCCCCTCCACTAGGCAACTGAAATTGACTGCAATCCCAATATGGTTCTGTACCGATCCGAAATTACTTTTCAATTAGATTCTTAATCAGATTATAAACTCGACCCTTTTATTTCACCCCTCTGCTCAATATGCTACAAGTGGATTCCCTGATAACATTTTCAGTAATAACTAAGTTAAAGTAATTTCTTTAAAAATAACAGTGATAGAATTTTTGATATTGAATTATTTTAGAGATTAATCATAACTGCGCTTATGACGGGCACAATGTTGTATAGACCGAATCATTATACTAAGCCAGTCATTAATATTACTCATTACTTGTGGTCTATAAATAAAAATAGGGCAATAATAATAAACTATTTAAATGTCCCGGGAACTAGTCCCTTAGGAATAAATTATACAGAAACTATAACAGGCTTCAGTGCCTTTGAGTATTATAAAAAAATAGGTACTTATGTACTATACGGGCCCCCAAGATTTTATATTAAATTACATTTATTCCATGTGTATTTATTTTATTAAACATATGAAGAGTCCACGGAAGAAAGGGGGAGGGTCAACTTTTTTTCTGAATTGTAGTTTTATATATATATATATATATATATATAATTGTTCGTCTAGTTGAGTAGAATATGTTGGTGAAAAGAAATAGTCAGAAAAAATGACAGTCGGTTGGTTACAACCGATGGAAAGAACCACGTACTCGGAAGAAAGGGGGAATGTCCTCCCGGAAAAACCTGGAATGGGGGAGAGTCATGTTAGAAGTTATATTGATTGTGTATTAATATCACCATTTCATCAATAAAACAGGGAAAAAAGGGGGAGCGTCAAGGACTATCCCCCTTTCTATTATGTTTAGATTGTTTTTTTTTACTAAAACATTTTTTTTTTAGAGCGTGTTATGTCTGTTTCGGACAAATTTATTATTTTGACACGCAAAAAAAAAGGAAAAGGAAATATAAAAAAATTGAAGAAAAATGATAAAAGATACTTAAGTAATTAAAGATCCAAACCTAAAAACTGGATATCCTCGGAAAGCACTCCAAATGACATCCCCCCTTTCTTCCGTGGACTCTTCATATGATGTCGAAATATAACATCATTATTTCTCAGTTAATTTTCACAATGTACAATTTAAAGTGGTTATTCAGGATAATTGTAGAGTGGCAAAGCTAAGTGATCTAAGTGCCAAAAATTCATTTCCCCGTTTTTTATACAAAAATGATCTAAAAGTCAAGGCCAATGCGGTGCGAAGTGATTTATCTCCCGATTGGTAGTACTTATACTAGTATAAGTACTACCAATCGGGAGATAAATCACTTCGCACCGCATTGGCCTTGACTTTTAGATCATTTTTGTATAAAAAACGGGGAAATGAATTTTTGGCACTTAGATCACTTAGCTTTGCCACTCTACAATTAATAATGAAGAAAGTGCAGTTAATTTTCTTCAAACAGAGAAGATTATTCCAAAAGAAAAGGAATGCAATAATTTTCATCCAATGAAACTATATTATTCCGATTCCATTAGATGGAGGTGTAACGTCAAAAATTGTAAACAGAAAAACGGAGTAAGATGTGGGACGTGGCTACAAGATTCTAAAATTCCTTTAGAAACATCCATACATTTTATTTATTCTTGGTCAGAAGAAATGACTTCTATAAAGTGTTGTGAGAAACAATACTTTAATATAAAATCTTGGGGGCCCGTATAGTACATAAGTACCAAAATTAAAATGAAACAAAAAAGGTGAGAAAAAAAATGATAAATGATAAAGTAATCTTCTTGTGATGAAAAAATTAAAAAGTTATTTTCATCACTAGTACCAAAAGTGGTTGGTTTCGGTGCGCGGTCGAGTTTAACTCGAGTTTATTAAAATAGGAAATTAGACCAAGCACCGATAACACACTTTTGTTACGTGTTATGAACAATACTTTTCATCATACTGCTCATACTTGAGTACATTAAAACACTTTTATATTTCAATAATAACTTACAGATAAAATATAAGAAATTAAATTGGCATCTTTATTTTTTTAAAAAACATCTGTTTATTACCCTATAATAGAAGAAAAGTACTTCTATATTAACATTAATATTTACAGTACAATTCTGATTATTCTTTATATTTATGTTAGGCATTTCCGAGAGATAAACAAGCATAACTTCGTCACACATCCCGAACATTTCTTCTTTCTTCTAACCAGTAAAGAAATCTGTTTTATTCGCTTTCAAATAAAGCGCGGGATTTGCCTGGAAGTCGTTCATTCAAAGTTTCTTGGGCTTCTTCTAAAACATCTTCTGGTATATCCAAATTATTTTGCACTTCATACATACTACTTATATTAAAATGAGTACAAGTAACCTCCTTCAAACACATGTTTATTAATATATATTAGTAGCAGGTAAGGTTAGCGCACCAAAAAGATTTTTCAGGCCTAGGCCCAAAAAGTACTTTAAGGACTCAAACCGAGTATTGAAAACACATGTTTTTGATGCTGTATGATGCGGCTTACAATATATACATATATAAACTTATTTTCAAATGAAATAAATGGGACTTATATTTTAAAAAATAAGGGGCCGGGATGGCCGAGTGGACAAGGGCGCTTGCAATAGATAATCAAAGTTAAGCAACGTCCATCGTGGTCAGTACTTGGATGGGTGACCGCTCCATTCGGGTGACCACCCACCATTAAAAGCCACGCAGTCCAAGTCTACCCCCACCCCCGGGTATGTGAGACCCGTCAGCCTACTGGAGGCGACTCACACCGACCGGGCGTAGGAGTGATGAACCTTTCCCGTGTATCTCATCGAGAATCGTGGTGTGGTTTTCCAGGATGTCAGTAACCGTCCGGAGGTTTGGTTCAGGGACGGTATGCTTCAGGGAAAGAAATATAGGTCCTCGGGGCCTGCTGACTCTGAGCTACCATAATCCTTGGACCTAGACCAGTTTGTCACTGTCCTTGAACCCGAGAGAGCTGACGCCATCGGTGGGAAGGACACTGCCAAATTGGCCCCAATGGGATTGGTTATGGAGCTATGGGCAGTCTGCCGCTGTACCATGGTGACCATGGCTTGCAGCAACGTGAGGTTTGGGCTACCCCCTCCAGGCTGTCTGTACTCCCGCAAGCAAAACAAATGTCTGTAAGAAGACCACACTGCGCGGCCAAAGGTCTCATTAGGCCTAATGCGCCAACCGAAAAAAAAAAAAAAAAAAAAAAAAAAAAAAAAAAAAAAGAAATATTTAAAAAATAACCAAATAATAAAGTTTATAAATAATAAATTTATTTATCAAAACACGTCGATTTCTAATCTCAGTAGGTAGGTGAATGAAAGTTATGTGTTGCGCGCATCGCACCAGATTTATATTTATTTAATCTAAGGGTTTCTTTGGTGAGGTTCAAAATTAAAAATCGCTGAATTATTTCACAAATTCATGAATTTCCCGCACGCTAAACACTATTTCTTCTTCCTTAAGTAATAAATGTTTTTTTTTTGTTTTTTTTATCCGTCCTCCCCTTCCTCGCTTTGTAGGCTATACGGGGCTTCCCGGGCCAGGGGAGAGGGTGGGGGATTGATGCCGAGTATTATTAAATTTTCCCCTGGCTCCGGGTTTTGAACTTGCTACTTTCAGGTTCCCAATCATATGTCGCCATGGGCAACGCATATTTTCTAACGCGTTTGCCCACTCGGCCATCCCACCACCGCAATAAATAATGTTAGCAAACAAGGGCAGTCAACAGTAGTGTAGTGGTTAGCATAGCAACCTACAATACTAAAGATCGCGGGTTCGCGTCCCGAGGTGGCCCTAGGATTTTTAAAAGATAAAAAATCCTTGACTATGCCGTCCCTCGGATAGGACGAACAATGGGGATCCCGAGCTTGTACGATGAATCCTGTATAAAATAGGACTCCTTAGTTCTTAGTGGCATAAAGTGACGTTAAAATTAACCAGGGTTATTCGGAACTTGAGCTAACATTGTCGTGTGTGGTGAAAATACCTTTCAGACACAAATCCTTTTTGTGACTTACACAAACGTCATCCTTGTGGAACATTGCAGGCACAATTAGAAGGATTTTTTGACTACAGAAGAGAAGGGAATGCTAAGCCTATTACCTGAGATAAGAGGATTGTATTCTCGTCCAATTACATGTTGCACCTGTGATTTTCTGACCCTTATCTCATATTTATTTTATCCACAAAGTAAAAGTTTTTTCATAACGAAAAAATATTAAAGAAATTATCATAAAATATACTAATTTATAACCTATACATTTAATAGGTTCTTTGCGCAGCATAGGAAAATATTCTTTAGGCTCAAGGTAAAGAAACACAATTGAATTATTTACGCGGCGTATCCCGGTCTTAACAATTAGCAGTTTCCCGTCCGGACGAATGAAATAGAAAAGGTAGGGACATTTTTGCTTTAAGTGTACAAGTTACTTTTACTCGTTAAAAAGTAACTGTTTTTAGTTATTTACGAAAATTTAATGAAATTATCAGTTACTTTTCAATCACTAAATTGGTCGTGAATGAATAGTATACGATAATATGAGACATTTAGATAGATTATTGAAGCAATATATTTATTTTTTATTTATAAAAAGGATATATGAAATAAATTATTGTAGATTAATTTCATTTTTCTTTAAATATTCTTTTTACCTCTCTGCAAGTACTAAAATGTACATCAGAAACTCCACTCTTCAGAAAATTTCATCAAAAGTCCAGCGCTGAAATGCACATTATCTGTCAATATTCCTTTTATTATTATTAATAAATAGTCCTTTTACTATTCATTGTAGTAAATAATTTATTACAAATAAATACTATCAGGCATTTTTTTTCGGATTGAAGTAAACAAGCTAAAGCTCCAGCAAATTTATATTGACACCTGACCGGTGGCCCGCAACTAGACTGCCTCATAGGGCGGCCTGTTTGGGCGGATTGTTTTGTTTATAGTACAATAAATTAAAATTATAATAATAATTTTAAAAAACACACAAAAAGAAAATAAATAACACTTTTCTGATTAAAGTACAAATATAAAATAAGGAAAATACTAGGGTAAACCGTACAGTTATTGGCACCCTTAAGACTAAATTTCAGTGGTGACATTAAAAAAATACTTTTTATAAAGGGATCTAATTGAAACTTCCTATAACTCCCCTTTATCTATCCTTATAAAGATTCAAGAGGTGTTTTTGGGTCAAAAGTTCAATAGTTTTACAATATGGCAATATTTATTGTTAAAAGTGCCAAATCTAGTTATTGGCACCCTATGAATTTAATTGTGAAATCTTCCCTATGGTTAGTTTGTTAAAGTCTTACTTCATCAATGACTTAGAGGACCCTTCAAACATTAGACTCATGTCTGTCTTGTAATAAAATTAGGACTTGTTTACCTATTTTTACTTTCACTTACCTATATATGAAATATATAGTAAGTGGAAGTATTGCGATCGTGAAAAAATTCGACTTCCGGTTTTCAACGGAAATACACGTTTTGGGGTCCCCTGAGTCGAAATGACCATGTCCCGCGAAATGGTCTGTGTGTGTCTGTGTGTGTGTGTGTGTGTGTGTGTGTGTGTGTGTGTGTGTGTGTGTGTGTGTGTGTGTGTGTGTGTGTGTGTGTGTGTGTGTGTGTGTGTGTGTGTGTGTGTGTGTGTGTGTGTGTGTGTGTGTGTGTGTGTGTGTGTGTGTGTGTGTGTGAACAGACTAGCTCAAAAACTATAAACCGTGCGATCATGAAATTGGGTATTTAGTGTAGGTATATGTCCGCGATGTGACAGCGTAAATTTCATCAAAATTACTTAAAGGGAGGGCGTACTTTACTTAATAACTTTTTAGGTTTTTTTCGATTTTCTCAAAAACGGCTCTAACGATTTTGATTAAACTGAGTATTTGATGTATTAATATGACTGTAAAAATTTCATCAAAATTGATTAACCAGAGGGGGGACTTTACTTAATAAATTTTGTAACATTTTCACGTGTTTTCTTTTATTTACTCTAAATCGGCTTTAACGATTTTGATCAAACTGGGTATTTGATATATGTATATGCCCGAGATATGACTGTTAAAATTTCATTAAAATTGATTAACCGGAGGGGGGACTTTACGGGACTTTAATAAATTTTGTAACATTTTCACGTGTTTTTTTTATTTACTCCAAAACGGCTTTAACGATTAACAAAAATAAGATATGAATGTAGAAAAATGTGTGACTTTGGGAAATGATATTTAACAAAACACGTCAATTTCTTATCTAAGTAAGTTGGTAAGTGAAAGTTGTGTGTTGCGCGCACGCACCAGATTTTTTTAAGTTGAAGTTGGGGTGCCAATAACTGTACTGAGTGCCAATAACTGTATGGTTTACCCTATTTATCAATTACTACAAATTCTGAATATGGGTTAAAAAAAAGAAAATACAAGCAAAGTAAGGGTTGCAAAAAAAAAAAAAAAAAAAAAAAAATAGAAAAGCAAAATTAAGAAATGAAAATAAAATAAAATAGCTGACCCGTTCGAAGCATTCCCAATCTAACCTACTCAAATCCCACATAATTAAAGTACACACCATATGTTTTAGCATGTAACTCGCAAACGACGGTGACAATCGGAAAAGTGTGTATAACCAAACACGTTCGTCTCGACAAACTGAAAAATCTGGTGCGTGCGTGCAACACACAACTTTCACTTACCAACTTATTTAGATTAGAAATTGATGTTTTGTTAATTGCCACTTAACAAAGTCACAAATTTTTCCAAATTCATTTCTTATTTTTGCCGTTTATGAGTAAATTAAAAACACACGTGAAAATGATACAAAATTTATTAAGTAAAGTACCCCCTCCATTTGATCAATGTTGATGAAATTTTTAATGTCACATCGCGGGCACATACATACCAAATAACGAGTTTGATCAAAATCGTTAAAGCCGTTTTTGAGTAAATAAAAGATACAAGTGAAAATGAGACAACATTTATTCAGTAAAGTGCCCCCTCCAATTGATCAATTTTGATGAAATTTTTACTGTTACATCGCGGGCACATACATATACTAAATACCAAGTTTGATCAAAATCGTTAAAGCCGTTTGTGAGTAAATAAAAAAAAACACGTAAAAGTGGAACACAATTTATTAAGTAAAGTCCCCCCTCCGGTTGATCATTTTTGATGAAATTTTTACAGTCATATCTCGGGCATATAAATAGATCAAATACTCAGTTTAATTAAAATCGTTAGAGCCGTTTTCGAGAAAATCGATAAAAACGTAAAAAGTTATTAAATAAAGTACCCCCTCTGTTTGACCAATTTTGAGGAAATTTTCGCTGTCACATCGCGGACATATACATACACTAAATATCCAATTTCAGATTCGCACGGCTTATAGTTTTTGAGCTAGTCTGTTCACACACACACACACACACACACACACACACACACACACACACACACACACACACACACACACACACACACACACACACACACACACACACACACACACACACACACACACACACACACACACACACACACACACACACACACACACACACACACACACACACGACACACACACACACAGACCATTTTGCGGGACTTGGTTATTTGGACTCAGGGGGCCCCAAAACATGTATTTCCGTTGAAAACCGGAAGTCGAAATTTTTCACGATCGCAATACTTCCACTTACTATATATTTCATATATAGGTAAGTGAAAGTAAAAAAATGGCACCTTCGACCCTGGGACCACTTTGAAATTTTCGTTGAGAATTGCAGTACTCGTAAACGAAGGGGTTAATCGAAAGAATTTAGTTGACCAAAAATGTTCTTCTTGAAACCCTGAAAAGATTGATACCACTTAGAAATATCTAGGGCTATTCTTCTTGCAAAAACCGCGGTTCCGCACTTAAAACTCGCAATTGAAGGCGAAATGATTTGTATATCTTTCCGGTGTAGCGGTTAAGGAACGCTTTAAAATGATGCCTCATTCGTGAATTTTTTTTTTTTTTTTTTTTTTTTTTGGGACTTCAAGACTTCCACTGAATGAATACTAACACCTATGGCACTGGGTGATACTTCTACGAAAGGAAAGCACCACCCACTCGAACCCTCAGCTCCGGCATGGAAGTACGGCGCTTTACCGCACAGCCACACCGTGCCCCTTTCGTTAAATTTGATTAAGTATTAAGGAATTTGTAGCGTACCGACAAAAAAAGGCTCTCAGAAATAAGTATATGATTTCGTCGAGTGAGTACAACAACTAGGTGACTAAAAATTTAGCAAAATTTGGGTAAGTTCATTAAAAAATTCCATTAGGTTAGGTCCATAGCACACTACAACTTTGTTCTGTTGAATACATTTTAAAGGCGATATAATGAATTTTCGAAACTAGATAAGTTGATGATCAGAAACCTAATCCGCTCCGATACTAGTTAAAGTTCACTTATCTAGTTGTTCGACCTATCAGGATTGCAAAACAGAAGCAACAAATAGGTAACTCAACATAGTTTTAGCACTACAATACTTGATTTGTAGATCAACTAAAGATCTTCGAAAAACTTTAATATGAGTTTTATTCGAAACAGCTGAATTGTAGTTACCTAGTTGTAGTATTGACCCCACGATTTGATGATGATAATACTATACAATAAGATACAAAATTATATAAAAATAAAGAGTAAAGAGACACTGATGACGATGAGATGGGAAGAAGATGATTATTAAGAAATTAAAAACAGTTGGGTATGGGGTCACCTGTGGTGTTGTGGTTAGCATGGCAACCTACAATACTAAAGATCGCGGGTTCAATTCCAGCGGTGGCCCTAGGATTTTTTAATGGGAGTAAAAAATCCTTAGCTATGCCGTCCCTCGGATAGGACGTAAAATGGAGGTCCCGAGCCTGTACGATGTCAGGTACTCGTTAAAGATCCCTATCCTTATTATACCTGGATAGGCAAAATTTAGGACTCCCACTGTAGCATCGTCCGATTAGCCTTAAAAATGGACGTTAAACAAACAAACAAACAGTTGGGTACTTTTCAACCAGCGAACGTAACCGGTGTACCTAAAGCAAAAAGTACTCAATTTTTTTTTTTTATTCACCAGTTCAATTTGTTATGGACCGATATAAGGATGGCTGTAGAAATGATATAGAATATTTCGATTTATAAACAAGAAAGCCAAAAAGGCAGGGCTTAGAGGACAGACTTGTTCCCGATAGCTCGCGTGCTGCACCGCGGCGAGAACCATAACTAATGAAAAAATCCTCGTGAAATTATGATCTCGTGACCGAGCGGATCGGCTACAATCTCACGTAATCGGTTCCACTAACCACCGACCACTTTGGCCCCAAGCTTTGCATTCCCCCTCAACACCCCTTCTTACAGGCTAGAGTTCTGCGTAGCGCTATGTCATCGCGTTTCTACATATTCGATCGGTTTACATTACGTCGAATACCGTTTGGGAAGTATTCGGTCAAAATTCAAACTTCTGGACTCAAACATGCAAATTAAACGCAAACATGACGCACTATACGATACTAAATACACGGTGAGTAGGAACTTTAATTAAACAGGATTTAAGTAGGTAAAAGTGCGAATGCTTCACACGGTTCAGCTTTTAAAATTTATAAATTAAACTAGCTAGGATGCTTTTCGCTCCGGTAGTTGTATGATAGTTTTAATAACAAAAAAACTTCGTTTTCAGCTTGGTATCAATGTTAAGATTCGAGATATGCAGAGTCCGCCCAAATAAGGAACCATATGAACTTTATAGGAAGGTCGAAAATGGTGAATGAAAAATTAATTTTGCAGCAACTTTTTTCGAGTCATGCATCGTTTTTGATTGTTTCTGTGATTCTGAATCCTGAAGCAGTCAGCAGATAATAAGTTATTAGATTATATTTGAAAAATCTGATATCTCAGTAAAAAATATTATATTTCGAGTACAACGAAGCGCCGACTACTGTGATGGTCCTATTAGATCCAGGATAGAAACTACCGAAGATTCATAGAAACTTTTTTTAAGACCTATCTACCATTTCAACCTCCCTTAAGATGTCCCCCCGCAATTTGAGCGGACTCTGCAGATCTCGAATCTTACTACTATTACAAAGTGAAAACCAACTTCTTTTTCATAATTTCCTGCGATAAGAACACTTCAAACTTTTTATTTTTGATTCATATTCAGTCAATTTATCTCTTTTTTTTTATGACTGATTTTATTCGCTCACTATACTATTAAGAAATATTGACTTATATTGCATTAAATTTATTTAAGTATTATATATTGATTAAATGTAATGTGTTGATCAATTAGATTTCTTATGGGAAAATTAATTTTTTAAGGAATCCAGTCGGTTTCCTAATAGATTGCAGATATGTAGAATCATTATTTTATTTTGAAAGAAAAGGCTAAACTAATTATTATCGCTTGATATTTTAGTAATTTAAAATAACAGCTGAAAAAATATATAAGCTATACAAACTTAACTAGATGAATGAACAATAAACATTGAGTGAAACACACCCTAGCGCTTCCTGGTAGGCTGGAGCTCGAACTAAATTTTTCATTCATAAACTCGTATGTCATTCTTAGCTAGGCTAATTACATAGTGCGAGAGGCTTAAAATTCCATTCCTTTTCTCTATAATTTTACTCCCTTCAGAGAAAAACGGAAACCTTCTTCTCCGTTAGGAGTTATATTGCCAAACGACGACATAACTTACTTAATCGTACGTGGAGTCATTTTTGAGCCTTATCGGCACGCATATTGCACACTTTGCTTTATAATATATATTGATTACCTTAGTCTTAACCTTTGACAGAAGGATGGTATGGGGCCCGCATGTTGAGATGAAAAGAAAAACCCTTAACAAACGACTCAACCTACTTTACTCACTTTTTTCTAAAACTTCAAAACTTGGACTGAGACAAAAATTAAATACATATTCATACTTACTGAAACCAATATGGACATACTCTTCACAGATATACACGGTACAGCCAAAAAGACCCATTTACAAAGAATTCAATCAAAAATATTAAGACACATAGTAAAAGCATGGTACGTTACCAACAATACCCTACATACTGACTTACAAATTCAAACAGTAGACCAGCATATAAAGAAACTTTACAAACGTTTCCATATACACTTACACGGTCATCTCAACCAACTGATTAGAGGCATGGAAACAGCTGATATGCCCATAAATAGGAGATTAAAAATCTGGTGCGTGCGCGCAACACACAACTTTCACTTACCAACTTACTTAGATTAGAAATTGACGTGTTTTGCTAATTATCATTTCCCAAAGTCACACATTTTTCTACATTCATATCTTATTTTTGTTAATCGTTAAAGCCGTTTTTGAGTAAATAAAAAAACCCGTGAAAATGATACAAAATTTATTAAGTAAAGTCCCCCCTCCCGTAGATCAATTTTGATGAAATTTTTACAGTCATATCTCGGGCATATAAATACATCAAATACCAAGTTTGATCAAAATCGTTAAAACCGTTTTTGAGTAAATAAAAAAAACACGTGAAAATGATACAAAATTTATTAAGTAAAGTCCCCCCTCCGGTTAATCAATTTTGATGAAATTTTTACAGTCATATTTCGGGCATATAAATCGATCAAATACTCAGTTTAATCAAAATCGTTAGAGCCGTTTTTGAGAAAATCGAAAAAAACGTAAAACGTTATTAAATAAAGTACCCCCTCCCTTTGAGCTATTATGATGAAATGTTTGCTGTCACATCGCGGGCATATACCTACACTAAATACCCAATTTCAGGTTCCCACGGTTTATAGTTTTTGAGCTAGTCTGTTCACATACACACACACACACACACACACACACACACACACACACACACACACACACACACACACACTCACACACACAGACCATTTCGCGGGACTTGGTTATTTCGACTCAGGGGGTCCCAAAACGTGTATTTCCGTTGAAAACCGGAAGTCGTAATTTTTCACGATCGCAATACTTCCACTTACTATATATTTCATATATAGGTAAGTGAAAGTAAAAAGGCGATGGATGAGAGATCTCCTTCATTAAAAATCCAGGTTACCTGAAACAAGCCAGACAAGAGGTACCGCTGGGTGCCATCTTTCCACATGCCTGACATGCCCTTATTTCAATAGCACAGCGTACATTTGCTAATTGTGTATGTTTGTTGACAGGCGCAAATTGAAACATAAAGCCACAAAAAAAAAACAAAAAAAACTTATATTAAGTAATATCAAAGGTTCTTTGTTTTAATTTACATATAAAATATAAAGAGAACTTAAAACAAATTCAAATTTATTAAAACGAATAACCTCAATCAGACAATGCTAGTGTATTCGTGATTCTTTAACTTTTGTGGATAGTTGGTAAATATTGGAATTAAATGTATCTAAAAGGAATAACCTTAAATTGTATTTATCCAAAGGTAATTTCTATCTACTTAATATTTCTGTGACGTAAGTCATCGGTATTTACTGAATGTTCGAGTAGCTGGTATTTCCATGTACAACACTGGGAAAATGTAATGGAATCTAAAATAATTAGGTCTTGCCCTTTGGCATTTTGCTTGGGTAAGGTCAAAACTAAAACTTTCTTAGACAACTGAATACAAAACATATCTATAGGGTAAATGGGTAAGTAGATACTTTTAAAACCGAATTTATTAAATTATATCTAAGTTCACACTAATCCACAACTCCTTAGCGTAATGTAAAAACAAGTTCTGAGAACAAGCTGCTAAATGGCCTTGTTGCATGCTTCAAAATCTTCATCATCTGAGATAAAATGGAGTGATAATGCCGGAAAGATCTCGTTAGTGAAATGGGCGTAAAAAGTGATTGTATTTTCAAGTAATTTTCTAGGATTACTGATTTTATTTCTAATATGTATTAGTGCGTTTATTTCCAATGTAAAATATATCTATATTTTACATAATATAGCTGTTTGTTATGGACTGAACCTCAAGAACCATATTATAACATTTACATTATACTGTTTATGAAAGCATTTCTTTCTAGACTATTTGCAAGCCTAGAAAGTGATCTATTACACTACTAGTAGTGTAAAGGTAACATGTGTTTTCTAGTACAGTAAAGAAAACACATGTTAAAAAAACTCTTAAAAAACATACTAAACTTTTTATCATTTTAATTTAAATATCTCTGAAGTGAGTGATTTGAACATTCACAAAACTATCATTGATCAAAGAAATGAACCTATCGAAGAACTTCCTTCAAAATCACGACACAGATACGAATGTGAATGTAATAAACTACAGGAATAAAGACAAGTTGATGATCTATTTAGAGACGATCCATTATATAATATGAATAATAAAAAATATACTAACTCCAAACGTGGCATTCAATAGCCATTTGAAGTATTCAATATTAGTAATAATACTAATTGTACATTGTAGATTTTTCACGATTCTTCAATACTTCCTACCATATGATTATTTGTTAACCTCACACTTCTTATTTAATGTAACTCAAAATAAAATTCTTATAATATACTTTATTACTAATATATTTTACTATATATGAAATATATAGTAAGTGGAAGTATAGCGATCGTGAAAAATTTCGACTTCCGGTTTTCAACGGAAATACACGTTTGGGGCCCCCTGAGTCCAAATAACCAAGTCCCGCGAAATGGTCTGTGTGTGTGTGTGTGTGTGTGTGTGTGTGTGTGTGTGTGTGTGTGTGTGTGTGTGTGTGTGTGTGTTTGTGTATGTGTGTGAACAGACTAGCTCAAAAACTATAAACCGTGCGAACCTGAAATTGGGTATTTAGTGTAGATATATGCCCGCGATGTGACAGCAAAAATTTCATCAAAATTGCTCAAAGGGTTAATCTTAGCTGTGGAGTTATATTTGTGTAATTGCAATAACTGCCATGATTACGTTCTTCCCGGAAAATGGGATCATATTTTCCTTCCAGAACATAATTAAAAATTCTTCGACGAAGGTGTCAATGTTAGTTATCTTGGTCTCGTGCATTAGCCACCATACTAATGCTTCGTCCTTCAAGTGTTGTCTTATAAAATCCTGGAAAGGGATAGTGTGTCCCTATAAGTTATACTGTGATCTTAAAGAATCAATAAATTGTGTAGGGATGTCTTTTCGACTGTTTCTAAAAAATATTGGCTTCTGAACCGTTCCTTTGTTCTGTTGGATTAACGTATAGTTCAGTGCCTTGAATATATTATCATTTACATTATTTGTGTTCGGTGGACCGTTTGTAGCAGCATGTATTATGTTGGGCATTGTTAATTCTGTCCTAGAGCTGATCTTTTCTATTTGATTCATTCGATTATTTAACTCTTCAATGTCCTTTTTTCTTTCCTCCTTTTCCTTCGTTTGAATTTTATTAATAAAATTTGATCTTTTATTTTTTCACCCTTCTCCGTATTGTCCATTCGAATCTGTTCGGTTGCTAAGGTTTCGTCTCGATCTCTAGTTCCAAGTTATCTAATCTTTTTTCATTTTTTCTTATTTGATTGGTTAAGTATGACTGTATCCCTTCCAGTCTTTTTCCTAAACTTTCTACTACCAAATCCATGTTATTGGTCACATTCGTTATTTTTTCTTCTAATTTATCGGACTAGTTTTTAATATCTTTCGTTATTAATTTTCTCATTTCAGCCTTGGCTCTTGAGAACCGACTGTTTCTTCATTTCTTCTGATTGTTTCTTTATTAATTCTGTCATTTCAGCCTTGGTCTCTATGGATTGGCTCTTGAATTCTTCTGATTGTTTTTTCATTTCTTCTGATATATGTTTTGTGAATTTCGAGAACATCATCTCCATCCATTCTTCTGTTCTTCTAGGGAGTTTCTCTTCTTGATCTTCTGCTTCGTAGTCATCTTCCTTCGCTCCTTTTCTGCCAGTGTTCTCCTTCCTTGGTCTCAAATTATAACTTTTGACAGCTGTAGCACCCTTTTCTTCGTTGGTCTCCTCTATATTACTAGTAGCTTCTTCGAATTGTTCTTGATTCTCCATATCTTTACTTTAGGGTACTTTATTTAATTACTTTTTACGTTTTTTTCGTTTTTCTCAAAAACGGCTCTAACGATTTTGATTAAATTGAGTATTTGATGTAATAATATGCTCGAAATATGACTGTAAAAATTTCATCAAAATTGATTAACGGGAGGGGGGACTTTACCTAATAATTTTTGTATCGTTTTCACGTGTTTTTTTTTTACTCAAAAACGGCTTACACGATTTTGATCAAACTGGGTATTTGATGTATGTATATGCCATCGATGTGATAGCCAACATTTCATCAAAATTGATCAACCGGAGGGGGGACATTACTTGATAAATTTTGTATCATTTTCACGTGTTTTTATTATTTACTCAAAAACGGCTTTAACGATTTTGATCAAACTGGGTATTTGATGTATGTATAAGCAAAAAATGTAATAGCCAACATTTCATCGAAATTGGTCAAACGGAGGGGGCACTTTATTTCATAACTTTTTTTTCCAATGATTACCTTTTTTTCGATTATCTCAACAATGGCTTTAACGATTTTTATCAAATTCGTCATGTTTAATGAAAATTAGGTGTTCTTTAATATCAGGCAAGCTTTATCATTAATAAAATGTTCTGAAGGGGCTTAAATGGGGTAGGGGTCTTTTATGTTTGTTTGTTTTTTTGTTTCCTATACCTTTGTACCTTTGTTTTTGTTTATACGGAGAAATTAACTGTCTCTCGTTACGCCTAAAAATAAGAAATGTCTAAATATGAGATATGATAAAAACCAAGTAAACATATGGAGGAGAAAAAAAGAAAAATATTCAGTCAACTCATAAAACACGTTGAGCCCACGCATGCGTAGTACGCCATTGTTCATAATTGAAGCAGTTCTGTTCATTTAATGTAAATTATTTCCATGTTCCATGTATGTTTCATGGTAACTAAAAAAAATTTTCAACAAGTACATAGAGAATTATAAAATCAGTCGACTTGGAATATTATGCTTGTATTGCCGAATTATCTCAAGTAAAAACTTTTATTTAATAATAAAAGAAATTAGTGTTTGTTACAACAAATGAAGACAAAAATAAAAAATGAATGTGGAAAAATGTGGCATTAACACAACTTCTAATCTAAGTAAGTTGGTAAGTGAAAGTTGTGTGTTGCGCCAGATTTTTTTATTTTTCAGTATAATGTTAAATAATTTACATCAGTTTTACAGAAAGTGTCTCTACAGTACTCGGTCTAATTATCGAGCTCGGCTGCGCCTCGCTCTTCAAACAAGACCACGCTTGTATTTAAGTCACTTTCTGTACTAGTGATGTGAATAACTATTAATATCAACAGTCGAGAAAACATTAAAAGCTGCACTATAATAGTATAATAATTTTGAATCGGTTTTATCCAGCTTTTAAGGGAAAATACAATGACAAAAGAAGAAGATAGAAGTTTAGACTATCGTCACTTTCTGCATAAGAAAAATTGTTCTCATGCTCCTTACTGGAACTAAAGACAATTGTTTAATTTCACCTTTGTTTATGTTTACCTTGCTTTTGTGAATTGCTACTGCTCCAACAAACCCCAGTTGAAGAGAACCAACTAACCCTACAGGAGAGATAATATGAAAGATGGCTGCCAGGACAGGGGAGAACAATCAAACAAGAAATTGGTTAGTCAAATGTTTTGCCATTTCTTTAAACCAAATCTACTGAACATATTAAAATTTACTTACATGTTGTAAAATCAATCAATGAAGCACACTCTTATCTATACTGTTAGCATCGGATTGAAAACTCAGGACAAGACTCCCGAAGTCAAGCGGGTCACATGGTACAATGGTGGGGCCTTCACAACAGGGGTGTCGGAAACTATAAGCCAGTGGCCAACCTGCCCCCTATGCCAACCAACCCCGCTCTCCCCTATTGTTTTTTATTTATTTCTAAAATGTAAATGTTTCTCGTGGTCAACCTGTATATTGGGATACAATTATATGAGTCACATAGGTAAAATTACGCTAAAGTTAGCAGTAATATAAATGTATAACATACATAGGTTGTATGACGTTTTAAAATAATTATTTGGATCACCTTTGGTCCCAGTTAGTCCCTTCAGGGTTAGGTTGCAGTGTTACTTACTTATCAATAAAATATGGAACAAGGAAGGTTAGAATGTAGACGTGGAATCATGTCTAAGTAATGCTGGCTCACATGGGTTTATAGAGGAAGGGGTCTTAAAGATATTTATAACGTCTGTAAAGCCGACGAGAAAAATAAACATTTCTATTTTCGGGTTTTTCGTGTCAGATCTGACAGCCTCCGTTTCAAGAATAGCTTAGATAAAATATGTTTCTGTCCTCAAACGAAGGCTTAGAAGAAATATTTTCTCTTACAATTTTATCTTTGTTTACATCGTTCTGCGTCGAGAAATGTATATATGCATAAGTATATATAAATATGTACATATGAATATTGGTTGCTATAGTAACAAGTTGATATTTGCTTAGTTTTTAACTAAAAAAAAAATATTTTATAAAAAAAAAAAAACCGACTTCGAAAAATAGGAACCAGTAAAAATAAATGCACTAAAAAGTATGAAATAATTACCTTCTGATTTTATGAATACTCATCAAAATTGAAAATGGTATGAAAAACGGAAAAATGAAATAAAAAGAAAAAAATTATTTTGATTAGTACGATTATACACCTACTAACTCTTAATAAAAAGTATTCAGTTAAAATACCATGTTTAATACATCACAATCTTTTCGAAGGCGGCGCAAAATAGACTTTCACATAGCTTTTGAGTAATGAGAAAATAAACATTCTTTGATTCATAGTTCTTCTCCTCAATACTTCTGGGAATCGAACTATTTTTCCAACCTTTAGTGTCTTTATCAAAACTAATGGCATACAGAAAAAAAAAATTTAGAAAAAATATATTGAACATATTTAAGAGGCGTATTCTTACTATTTGGGTTGGAAATCAATATATATTATAAAGCAAAGTGTACAATGTGCGTGCCGATAAGGCTAAAAAACGACTCCACATACGATTATGAAAGTTATGACGTCTTTTAGCCATATAACCTCTAATGGAGAAGAAGGTTTTGTTTTTTCTCTTAAGGATGTAATATTGAAGAGAAAAGGACGGGAATTTGAAGCCTCTCGCACCATTTAATTAGCCTCTCTGAGATTGAGTTACGTGTTTATGAATGAAAATTTTAGTTCAAGCTCCAGACTACCAGGAAGCGCTAGGGTGCGTATCACTCAATGTTTATTGTTCAGTCATCCAATTCATTTGGTAAAGGTTATATATTTGTTCAGCTGTTATTTTTAAATTGCTAAAAAATTAAGCGAAAATAATTAGTTTCTCCTTTGCTTTAAAAATAAAATAATGATTTTACCTCTCTACAATCTATTAAAAAACCAATTGGATTCCTTAAAAAAATAGTTTTCTCATAAGAAGAACCGTCCAAATTACGGGGAGATATCCTAAGGGAGGTTGAAATGGAAGGAAGGTCTTAAAAAAAAGTTTCTATGAATCTTCGGTAGTTTCTATACTTCTGGATCTAATAGGATCCATCATAGTAGTCGGGGCTAAAGTTGTACTCGAAATATAATTTTTTTTAACTGAGATACCAGATTTTTCAACTATAATCTAATAACTGATTATCTGTTAACTGCTTGGAACGGGCTTATAGGATTCAGAATCGCAGAAACCATAAAAAGCGATGCATAACTCGAAAAATAGAAGCAAAATTAATTGTTCATTTACCATTTTTAACCCCCTGTAAATTATACAAATATTGAAATTATAAATTATATTGATACCAAGTTAAAACTGAATTTTCAAGAAGGTGCTAATTTTTTTCTTTATTTCCTTTAATTTTAAAGTTTTTCTGGTATTAAAACTACCACACAACTACCGGAGCGAAGCCAGGCACCCTAGCTAGTATTTATATAAGAAAAAAAAGTGAGTGCGTGTAGGTTTTACCCACTGATAAAGTGAAACTTAACTGACATTGAAGCTATTAGGATAAAACTTAAAAAATTTAATAATACAAAAATAGTTACAGTATTTATTTACATAACTACAAAATTATTTCTGACATCAAACCTAACTTCACAAATTGAGGAAAATCATTTTGTAAAAGTTCTAAACTTGAGAATTTTAGTTTCTTCGCAAGTATTGTAATGTGAGAGATTTGTATTTATGTCCATCAACAAACAAACACTAAGGTGTTAGAGAAGAATCATTGCCAGTATTTGATCCATTAACTTTATTTCCCTGTGGACCCTGATATGATATGATGCTTTGAACAGCTGTATTATCTTTCTTAACCATTAAAATTTGTATTATTCAATTTTAAATTTCAAGTTCATAGCATATTTGTATTGAGATAACGGTCACTACTAAATCAGAGAATGGCAAATACATTTAGTTGGTTCATTTTTTCGCTTATTGCCATTGATAGGTGAAATATCATCTGATTCATCCATTTTAAATGACTACAGCACTTGGAATATCCTAACAAAAGTTCAATATCAATTCAAACACTTCCTTTTTCACCCACCTTTGTTGTGATAGCTATCGGAAGTCAAAATGGCGGGCCGAAAAGATCAGTTAAGCGTCCCCAGTGACAAACACTTTAGCGCATATTTACATTCTCAATTAAAATTAATTATTTAAATTCTGAAAAAATATATGGTGATATGTTTCTATTATATTTTCAATACGAAACATCATTTAAATGATAATTTTATGTTTGGGATCAGCTGTATGAACGGAACCACAGACCGTTTCACCCAAGCTCAATAGGCGGGCGCAATCGAATATAGGGTGCGCTAGTAGTTTTGCAAAATGTCGGAAAGAACGGTGTTAGACCTAGTTGATGTGATAGAGATAATTGGTAATTTTAAAAGACCATTAATTGAAGGGCAGGCTATTCTTGATGCAAACCACATATTAACATGTGGAATAATATCTAAAAATAAAAAACAGTTATTTTACAAGTCCCGTGCCTTTAAACTAGCAATCTTAAAGGACTGCCCCATCAAATAAAAGTGGAAATCAAATTTATTAATAATAATAAGCAATTTTCTTGTCATTGTACATGTAAAGCTGGTAGTTCTGGTAAATGCAAACACATCATTGTAACTTTACTCGACGTTTTTCGGTTAGTAATAACATTAATTACCTATTCACACAATCATTGTTATGACATCTTAGATTCTTTGTCATATTATTTATTTATTTCTCAAAACTTTCAGGCTTCGCATTGAAACATGGAACAATTAAGCACAACGGATGTAATAGAAAAATGGGGAAAATTATAAAAGAAAAACAAATCTATGACACTATGGTCTCAATGTTATTTGCATAAAACTAATATTTTGGAATAATAAAAGGTCAAATACTAATATTTACCTGGATAAATATAGTCTCTTTCTTTAAAATAAAGACTACATATCGTCATATGTTTCGAAACAGGCTTATCTATTCTTAATTTTACAATCCACTCTTTAAGAAGCTTTTTATTTTTTGGAAATGAAAGGGAATGACACGTCTTTTGATTTTCTAATTGAACACTGAGGGACCGAGCAATACCTATTAGATATTTTTCAAATGATTTTTTGCTCAATCGAGTTTTAATTATGGAAAAATAAATTAAAAACGCCAAAAAAACCCTATGAATCCCAGGTAATGGCCCCGCTTTTATCCCCGTTTCTCTAGTTCCTGCAGCGCCGTCGCAGAAGCAGCACCGTCGCTTGCGCCCGCCAATAGCTTCTGTATAACTTTGGACCATCCAAATGAAGTTTCACTTAAAAAAAAAAAAAATAAAATAATAATATATATATATATATATATATATATATAAGTGCACATCGTGGAGATTAGAGGAGAAATAACGTGTTGTATAGAGGGGGGATGCACGGGGGTGGTAGTAGATGTCAGCTGATAACTGGGAGGGAGGCTGACAGGCACTCGGGGTCGAGATTGACTCCTTTAAGGCTTGTTATTGGCCCATCAACCTCCTGCGATTTTCAATCCTTTCTTCGCTCCAGGACCTCTTTTGTCCTGGATCTACTCAGCCACCCTCCAGCGAGCTAAAGAGGTTCAGCTCAATACCGACCCCTCTTCCAGCAGTCTATGTAAATCTAATGTTGAAAGATAACATGTGATGGCTCCTTTTAGCAACGTGTTAGAACGACTTTCTTTTTTTTCTTCTTTTATTATTTTTATACATGTTATAAACCTTACTTTATAGTGTTTTTTTTAAATAGACGCGATCTACCTTTATTTTTTTCCACTTTCCAACCCTAAAAAACCCTGAGAGGGTCATGTATTTCTAATTTTTTTTTTTTTGATTCCATGAGATATACTACCTGAATGTTTACAATTTTACATTACACTGCTTATGAAAGTATTTCTTGCTAGACCGTTAGCTAGCCTAGAAAGTGATCCATTACACTACTAGTAGTGTAAAGGAAACACATGTTAATAAAATTCGGTACTTATGTACTATAAGCCCCCAAGAATTTGTATTAAATTTCATTTATTATGAATAAAAATACTAACAACATTTAAAATATGAAGAGTCCACGGAAGAAAGGGGGAGAGTCATTTTTTTTCGAATTGTAGTTATATATATATAATTGTTCGTCTAGTTGAGTAGAATATGTTGGTGAAAATAAATAGTCAGAAAAAATTACAGTCGATTGGTTACAAGCGATGGAAAGAACCACGTACTCGGAAGAAAGGGGGAAGGTCCTCGCGGAAAAACCTAGAATGGGGGAGAGCCATGATAGAAGTTGTGTATTAATATCACCATTTCATCAATAAAACAGGCAAGAAAGGGGGGGGGGAGCGTCCAGGACTACCCCCCTTTCTTTTATGTTTAAATTATTTTTTTTTTACTAAAACATTTTTTTTTTAGAGCGTGTTATGTCTGTTTCGGGAAAATTTATTATTTTCACACGCAAAACAAAAAGGAAAAGGACATACAAAAAAATTGAAGAAAAATAATAAAAGATACTTAAGTAATTAAAGATCCAAACCTAAAAACTCGATTTTCTCGGAAAGCACTCCAAATGACATCCCCCCTTTCTTCCGTGGACTCTTCATATGTTTATTTACAATTATTTTGTTCTAACCAAAAATCTCTGATATCTGTTAAAATTGCCTCAAAGGGATCCTCTTCTTTTAATTGAGTCCTCCACATAATGTAATTATGTTATAATATAATAACCACTTTAGGAAAGGAATTTTAGAATCTTGTAGCCACGTCCCACATCTTACTCCGTTTTTCTGTTTACAATTTTTGACGTTACACCTCCATCTAATGGAATCGGAATGATATATGTAGTTTCATTGGATGAAAATTCGATGTAGAATCACCAAGAAACATTTCATCAAAATCGGAGAGGGAAATGTGAATTGGTCCCCTTGTGAGTTATGGTTCTCTATGTTTACCTCACCAGTTAAGAGCTGTTATGAAAAAAAAAAGAAAAGAAAAATATCTGTTGAATTTATTTGTAGACCATATCACTGCAATAGGATTTAAAAGGAGAAAGATGTTTCCGATATAGACTAGAGCATAAAAGGGAACATGACGGAATCATGAAGAATCCTCTATAAGAGACACCGGAGACAGGAATATCGAAATCCAGTCCCCCCAGTCACGTACCGAGAAAACCTATAGCCTTGCTTCTTTGCTCCTGGGGAAGGAAATTTGATACTGCAACCGATCTTTCAGTTATCGTTACATGATGTGATCTCTAATAATAATAACAATAATATTATTTTATTACTTGCTGTAGGTATGTACCGATTTCACCCGGAGAATTTCATTTTTTAAATCTATAAACTAAATCTTTTATCGATTCAAACGGTCGATTTTGTAAAAACCAATGTAAAGCGAGATGAAAACGATTATTATAACAATAAAGAATATACCCAGAGATCGGCTGAATTTGTGCAATTTAAATATGGACAGGTGTTCGCACCTGGTCTGAAAGAACCACTGAGCGAAATTTGGAGAATTTAGGACAAACGGTATGGATTTCTATAAAGAACAAACAGAATTTCATCTTAATATACATAGATTATAGCTGTTGTATATCCCGGTTTCACAAAGGAATTTTATTTTTCTAAAGAAATGGTCGATTTCGTAAAAAAAACATTGTAAAATGAGATCGTTATGATTTTTATAACAATGAAGAATATCAGCTGAAGATCGGCTGAAGTTATGCAATTTTAATATGGACAGGTGTTCGCATCTGGTATCAAAGAACCACTGAGCGAAATTTGAATAATTTAGGACAAACGGTATGGATTTCTATAAAGAACAAATAAACAAACAAACGGAATTTCATCTTTATTTATATAGATGTAAAATTAAAGAATTACATACAATATTTCTCAAGGACTTTTTTTTGCCTATTTATAGCTCCATCGTATTCAAATGTTTAACAGATCACAAAACCGGAACCGTTTGCAGTAATTAATATTAATTTAATTTGAATCGGTCGTTTGAGATACCCGGCATACGCACAAATTCAGATTAAGGTGCCTTTACACTCTACGAACTTCACCTTAGAACAACACCCTCGAACAACCTAGGTACTTCATCTGTTCGCCAGGGCTCGGGGGTAGCGCTAGTGTCACTTTTGAAATGGGTTTTCCCTAAGTGACAGGAGTTGTTTGTGATACTAGTGTAAGTTGTGAAACATTGTAATTCGTCTCCTATTTTTTTATTTTTCAGATAATATAAAACATATTGATAATGAAGATTTTTTCTTCATCATAACCTAGCGTTAGGTGCTTCAGCCATATTGGTTCGCTTAACGTCACGTGAAGTATAAATGGCTGTTCGCTTCACGCCGCACAGTGGTGCATTAGGGGAAAAAACCCTAAAAATGAACATATTTCTGGAGTATTATTTTAATAATTTTTCAACACCTAACTACCTATAGTACAGTTTTGTGGAACGATTTTCCCTAATATCTCAAAGCCCGGACAAATATACATCATTGAAGTAGGACTTTTCTTATATGTTGTGAAAATCACGATTTTATTGTTCTATAGAGATGATTTTTTTTTAACTACCTTTTTATCCGATTACTCTCAAAGCCTTTTGAACATCATTATATATATATACTGGTTCCATTAGGGGTTTTATTTTGATAAATTTAGCATAACAGTGATAGCGAAGGATTTTTACATTTGCTGCCTGAAAGATATAACTTATCGTGTTTTCATTTGAACTTTTAAAAAAAGCTCCGTCGAACTAGGTTCTGCGACATATTTTAAATAAAAACACTACTATTGGAGAAAAATTGGTATTAGTTTCATTCCCGTACTCGGCCGTATGTGTTCACAGGTAAATATTATGCTCTTCAAGTAAACACCACTTGTTTTCTCCAAAGGATTATTTTTATCTCTACTTGTATCACTCATTACCTCAGTTCTCCATTGAATTTCGTCGTGTTAACAATAAATCGATCTAGTGGCGGCTTATTGGAACCAAAAAAAAAAAAATGGACAATTTTTCTATTACACATAAAGTGTTGTGCGAGATTCTGTTTACCAAGGATCGTCTTTGGGAAGTGTGTTTACAGGAACGGTTTGCTTATCTAAATCAAGAACAATTATCACAGGTTAAAAGCAAGTGAAAAGAAGATTTCAGCCTCATTTTCTCAAAAGAGAATCATTTTGACATTAGATTTGAGGGAGTGCAAAGTGTTCCTACTGATAAAAGTCTAGGTGATAGACCTACATAAGACTTCTCTGAATGTGGAAGAAAGGCAAAATTGTACGAAATTCGAGAATTACAGGAAAATTACGACCGAGATTTAATAAACCCGGCTGCTTCAACGACACAAAAAATAAAATAAACATGCGATGTTGGATGATCGAGCTTTAGCTTTGATGATTCAAGCTCAGCTATCTAAATACCAATATGACATTATAAGAAATACTATTAAAAACTTGGGATTTAATATATTACCATGTTATAGAAAGTTGTTGGATATCCCTTAAAACATATGCATATATCGATACCAAACTTGATTTTTTTTTAAATTTTGCCTTTTTGACATCACATGTTGACCTTTATAATAATTTGATTAAGTTGGGTATCATTTCATTTGATTTAGCACCTATATTCGGCACGCACATTGTACACTTTGCTTTATAATATATATTGATGTAATTTGCATTTCTTTTTTTTTTCGTTTGTTCTTTTCATTACAAATATTTGTTTTGTATATTTAAATAATTACTTTTTCAAGTATTTTTTAAGAATTAGTTAATTTAATTTATTTAAGAATGTAATTTGCATTTCTTTTTTCTTTTTTTCGTTTGTTCTTTTCATTATAAAAATTTGTTTTGTATATTTAAATAATTAATTTTTCAAGTATTTTTTAAGAATTAGTCAATTTAATTTATCTAAGAATGTAATTTGCATTTCTTTTTTCGTTTGTTCTTTTCATTATAAAAATTTGTTTTGTATATTTAAATAATTACTTTTTCAAGTATTTTTTAAGAATTAGTTAATTTAATTTATTTAAGAATGTAATTTGCATTTCTTTTTTCGTTTTTTTCGTTTGTTCTGTTCATTATAAAAAATTGTTTTGTACACTTGAATATGTATTTCTCAAGTATTTATTAGTATTAAGTTCATTTCAAGTATGAAGGCCAGACCTCCTGTGATTGTAGGAGTTTGTGTTGATACTTGGTTGAGTGCGGACGTGTTGTTAAGTGAGCTCCTGAGGATTAAGTATCTGCCAGACAACAACCGATAAGTCACATTTTCTTTTCATTTAATTTATTTTTTATTTTTTCATTATAGAAGCTATTTTTTTTCATTTTAGTTTATTCCTGTTATTGTCTAATTTATTTACAACTAGATAATTAATTAATTAATTATCATGGCGGAATCTCCGCCCGCAAAACGGAAAAAAGCAAAATTTAAGGGTTCATTTACGGTCAATAACGAAGTTAAACCAAAAAATTGCGTAAGGTTTTTAATTATTAAAAGATTAGGAACAGACAATGATGGAAATCCTTTCGATTTCAAAAAGGTATCTCCTTTCTTTATATATAAAAGTATCCATAACTTGATTGGTGAGGTTAAAGTTGTTAAAAAATTAAGAGATGGGACGCTGTTAGTCGAAGTTAATTCCGAAAACCAAAGTGATAAACTTTTAAAATGTGAAAACCTGCTTAACGATTTCCCCGTTAAAGTGGAACCACATGGTAAGTTAAATCAGAGCAAAGGAATTATATGGTGTCCAGATCTAAATTTTTGCTCTATTGAAGAAATAAAAGATGAGTTAAAGTCACAAAATGTAGATGATGTGAAAAGATTAACGTATTTCAAAAACAATGAAAAACACAATAGTCATAATTACTTAATAACCTTTAACAACCCCACCATTCCCACCGAAATAAAAATAGGTTTTTATAATATATCAGTAAAACAATTTATTTCAAACCCAACGCGATGCTATGTATGTCTTAAGTTTGGTCATACTAAAACAGTATGTAACAAAGAAGCTTTATGTAGATTTTGCGGTAAAAATAAACATGAAGGTGCGGATTGTATTAGTCCGGTAAAGTGTGTTAATTGCCAGGGCCAACATGACTCTTTTTCTAAAAAATGTCCTGTTTTCTTAAGAGAAAGAGAAATTAAAGGTATTCAAGACGGTGAAAAAATTACATATCAAGCCGCAAAGAAAAAATACGAATTACTGCACCCAATAGCGATGCAAATGAGTTTTTCTAACATTTTGAAAAATAAAAAATCAGTGAGTTGTCAAACGGATGATTTAAGCAACGATAATTTTACTTTTAAAAAACCGTTAGTGCCAATATATATCAATCAGTCTAACCCCATCCGAGGTCCCAGTGCTAGTAGCATTCGGGAACCCCCCACCCCGCTCCCTCCCACCACGCTCCCCCCCTCCCTACCTCTCCTTTCCACTTCCTCGCTTCCTCAAGTCACTTCTCTCCCAGCTGCCACCTCGACAGCTACCTCTATCCCAACCCGGGTTACCACCCCAACTCCTCCCTTAACCCTTTCTTCTAAATCTTCCGGGCAGAACTCTGCCAAAAAACCTGAATTCCCCACGGAACCGAAGGTCTTAACTTCGGAAAAAGTGACCACTAATGAAACCAACGCTACGCTCAGTCACCAAGCTGACTCACAGGGCGAGTGGACGTTAGTAAAAGAAAGAAGATCTAGGAGTAAATCTCGAACTAGAGCATCCAATCGAAATTCGAGTAAAGAAAAAATGGATACAAATTAAAATACCAAATACATAAATATCTTATTATAATACGTTATTAAAAAAAAAAAAAAAAAAAAAAAAAATTTTAATTCTCATATAATCTTATTAATTAATTAATATTATTTCTAATCTATACAATTGTTTACTTTCATTTTTCAATTCTTCTTTATTAATTTTATCTTTCTTATGAGCATATATATATATATTTTATTTTAGATATTTTACTCTAACTTCATTAAATGACATTATCAAATAACATTATCCAGTGGAACTGTAATGGTCTAATTAATAAACAAGAAGAATTAAAACTAATAATTAACAAATATCAGCCTATAGCAATGTGTATTCAGGAAACTAAGTTACTCCCAAATAAAAAATATAACTTGAAGCAATACAATATCTATAGAAATGATTTTGAAAATAGTAATAGGGCTTCTGGAGGTGTCCTAATTGCTGTTCATAAGAACCTAATATCAGAGTTGGTAATAACAAATACTTCTTTGCAAGCAATTGTAGTAAAAGTTTTTCTTAAGTTTCCCATTTTTCTCTGCAATATTTATATTCCACCGGATAATTTTGCAGAAAGAGATTTACTGAATCTTTTGAACATTCTTCCCTCTCCCTATTTATGTACGGGCGATATCAATGGTCACCATACCTCCTGGGGGTCCTCTTACTGCTCTTCGCGGGGAAACATTATTCGAAGAATTATTGACTCTACTGACGCAATTATTTTAAACACGGGAGATCCAACATATTTAAGTCCGGCTTACAATACTTTTTCCTCTATTGATCTCAGCTGGTGTTCGCCTGGTATTTTCACCCGTTTAAGTTGGCAATTCTCTAAAGATCAATACTCTAGTGACCATTTTCCGATAATTATCAATTTCCCTCATAGCAATACACAAAAGACAAAACACCCTAGATGGATCACAGAAAAAGCAGACTGGACAGCATTTAAAAGTCACATAAATATTAATGAATCGGACATATCACCATCAAATACGAGCACTGAAATAAACAATCAAATTTCTTCAGCAATTTTGACAGCAGCAAATATGTCTATCCCCAAAACATCTACTAAAATTAAAAACAAAAATGTTCCCTGGTACGACAGTGAATGTAAAATAGCTATAAAGAAAAGAAGAAAAGCTCTAAAAAAATTTCAAAAAGAACCTACTCTATCAAATATAATAGAATACAAAAAAACCCGGTCAATTTCCCGCAGAATAATAAAAAACAAAAAGAAGGAATCTTGGGAACAATTCTTAAATTCGATCACAAGTGATACCTCGCCTAGGTTATTTTGGAAAAAAATCCAGAGTATCACAGGGAACTATATAGACCATCAACCAACACTTCTAATAGACGAACACGTAGAAACGGATCAGAAACTATTAGCCGAACGCTTCGCAGAATTCTATTCTAATAACCACTCTCCCCTACCACACCTAACGCAAGAAAATACTGAATTATATACCATAGATATTCAATCAGATAATGCTTACAACCTCCCATTCACCAAAGCCGAACTTTTAAACTGCATAAAGGAGCTGAAATCTTCCACTCCAGGAGTAGACGAGATCCACAATGATATGTTATCTACCAAGTCATGCTTTGGGGGCACTTCTTGCTCTATACAATCACGTTTGGTGTACAGGAGATTTCCCAAGCATCTGGAGGAAAGCAATTATTATCCCTATTCTGAAACCGTGTAAAAATAAACTATCTCCATCTAGCTACCGACCGATATCACTGACAAGTTGTATGTGTAAACTTCTGGAAAAAATGGTTTTCAAACGTTTAACATGGATATTAGAGAAAAATGACCTCATTTCAGAAGCCCAGAGTGGGTTCAGAACAGGACGCTCCACTTTAGATCATCTGGTTACGCTGGAGCACGAATTACTAGATTGCTTCTCCGAAAAGAAAGAGTGCGTAGGCATCTTCTTTGACATAGAAAAGGCCTATGATAACTTAAATCCAAATCTCGTTATAAAACAACTTAATGAATGGGGATTTAAGGGTCGCCTTCTTATACTAATTAAAAACTTTCTCAGGGAACGCACCTTCCAAGTTAGAGTGGGTAATTATCTATCATCAGTAAAAACACTGGCCAATGGAATACCCCAGGGAAGTGTCCTAAGCTGTGCCCTTTTTGCTATAGCAATTAATAACGTTACGTCAATGATTCCTAAACCTATCAAATCTTTCCTATTTGTTGATGATTTGGCCTTGTTACTCCCTTTCAGAAATCAAAACTGGATGAAAAAAACTATACAAAAAAGCCTCTTGAATTTGGAATCTTGGTCCACGCATTCGGGCTTACAATTTTCAACAGAAAAAACAAAATGCATTATTTTCTCAAAACGAAGGTCACCAACTTCACCTCCAGAGTTGATATACAGAGGAATACAACTTAAGTTCGAGCCAAAAGTTAAATTCTTGGGATTAATAATTAACTATAAACTAAACTGGAAAGATCACATTAGGTGGCTAAAGGAAGAGTCCACAAAGAGATTAAACATACTAAAGGTCCTAGCTGGATGCTCGTGGGGAGCAGACAGATCCAGCATGTTGAAAGTATATACTTGCTTAATTAGATCGAAACTGGATTACGGCAGCTTTGTCTATTCCTCGGCTAACCTTAAACTGCTCTCCACATTGGACTCGGTCCATCACGCGGGTATCCGTCTTGCAACTGGCGCCTTCAGAACGAGCCCTGTGAACAGTCTATGTGTGGAAGCAGGTTTGGCTCCACTTGCTGTCAGGCGACACCAACTCGCCTGCGGATACATTGGAAGACTTAAATTCAACGATAAAAATCCAGCATGGAAACATGTATTTCAAACAAATATCAGGAAATATACAGAAAACCATAGACTGCAAGCCCCATTAGGAATAAGGGCAAGAAGATATATAGAAGAAATAAAAAATTTCCAAATAAGCAACAATGAATATCATTACCCACCATGGACTATAAAACTACCACCAATAGACTTAACTCTTAATAAATATAAGAAAAAAGATACCCCAGAATACAATTACATTTTAGAATACCAAACAATATTAGATAAATATCGTGACAGCATACACCTTTATACAGATGGATCCAAATTAAACAGCAACGTTGGATGTTCTATAATTTTTAACTCTAAAACTATCCGATACAAGCTTCCGTATACAACTAGCAACTTCACTGCAGAATGTTATGCAATTAGTGCAGCCCTATATCATGTAATACTAAGTCGCGGGCAAAACTTTACGTTATTCACGGACTCCCTATCCGCAATAAAAGCATTAACCAATATTTATACTAGCAACCAGGTCATTAAAAGAGCCCAGGCATATTTCGCGATAATAAATGAACAGAAAAAAAATATAGTGCTAGTTTGGATACCATCGCATGTAGGAATAAAAGGAAATGAAGAGGCGGACCAAGCAGCCAAGGAAGCAGCATTATCATCGTCCATAGAAATTAGAAATATCTACACTACAACCGACGTATCGAACTATTTGAAACGGCAAGCTCAGATGACATGGGTCCAACTATGGTATAGGACGAATGAACAAAATAAATTGAAAAAAATCAAATCCGAAATAAAACCCTGGAGGAGCTCTTACCGCAGCACCAGAAGAGAGGAGGTGGTAATAGCAAGGATGAGAATCGGGCACACGCGCCTTACGCATGGACACCTTATCGAAAGAAACGACCCCCCCACATGTGCAACGTGTGGAGTACAGTTAACTATCAGCCATATCTTAGAAGACTGCCCTAGTAACGATGCATATTTTCAATGTTTAGGAACCGAACGCAAGCTCCAAAGTATTCTAGGTGATGATATTATAAATATAGACAAAGTAATTAAATTTCTTAAAGAAAAGAATTTATTTAATAAAATATAAATTGAATTAAAAAATAAAATAATAAATATTAAACCAAATGAAAGAGGACACAAATAACCTGAGACGTTGTGTGTCCATAAACACAAAAACCTAACCTAACCTAACCTCCTGTGATTGTATTTATATACAAAAATACAGTATTTTATCTATCTAACAATAAATCATTTCATTCATTCAATTCATTTCATTTCAAAATGTGTGATTTGTATGTTCTTCCGGTGCAGCGGTCAGGAAAAACCTTAACATCGGCCCATAGGCCCAAACATCGTGTCCTCCAAGGAACTCTACATTCAAAGAGGTAGATGAAGCTGTCTACCAGTGGTTCATGCAAGAATGCGCTGAAGGAATTCGTTTGTTACCTTTTTTCGTTTGTTGTTAAAATGTTCGTTTGTAAATAAAAATGATTTTCTGCAGTTTTTTTCTTGTAAGTAACCTTCTTTCCTATCACATTAGGTCAATAGAATGATATAATTCGATTATCTGGGGTTTTCGATTATCCCTCTACCCATCATTACCCCGGATAAAAGGGCTGTTCTACTGTACTCGCTATTCACACATTTCCCGCATGGTAGACACCCTCTAAATAAATATAAGATAAATAGAACTAAATCCTATTACTTTAAGAGCACTTAAAAGTTTCGACAGTAACTTTTAAAATGAAATACTTTTTCAGAATTTCAAAACAATAGAAAAGTAAACTATTCGCTCGGAGGGAAACAATTTAAACAAGTGCTATTAAAAGTTAAGAGAACTATTTGATCGAAAAACTTTCCTTAGACTAGAAGGACAAAGACAGCCGACAATATAAGAACAGAAGGGAACAAGAAGGATACGGAATATTGGGACCAAACTCTCTCTCTCTTCTACACTCTGCCTTACAACTGTTCTCGATTGAAACTTCTTTTTAAGCAAAGATATACCTTTTGTTTGTGGTTCTGATCCTTTTGGAATTAGGTTTTTTTCTGGGGCAAGTACGGAAATGGGTTCGTAACTTGTTGCGGGAACGAAATAAAATAAACGAAAACGCAATCTATTGACAGCTCTGTTAACTTCTTTTTATTAAAATGCCGATAGGCGGATTCCTGTCACCGAGGAAAATCCTGAAAAACTTGTCGAAAACCTGCATGAAAATCTAGGCTGAGCAACTTAGAGTGGAGCTACACCAATTTTTTTCTGTTCCTCTTCTTTGCAAAGAAATATGGAGTAGAAGTTTATAGTGAGCCCCTTTTTTCGTTTATATATGTAAACGCAATTCCTCAGCAACACACATATTCGTACATTTATTTACTTATTTTTGTATGCCTCCATAAGTTTTAGAGAATTACAATTTGTCTTGCAGAACTTGATAATTCTCAGCATTTTGAGAATCATAATCCTTTATTTATTTGTTAAGAGGCCTAAAAAAATCCTAATGGGGTCACCTGTAGTGATGTAGGTGGCTCTGCTAACCACAACACTACAGGTGACCCGCGCGTTCGCGTCAGGTATTTGTTAAAGATCCCTATCCTAATTATACCTGGATAGGCCAAATTTAGGACTCCCACTGTAGTACCTCCGATTTGCCTTAGTGGCATAAAGTGACGTTAAACTAAAAAATAAACAAATTTCATTAACAGTCGATTTTTTTGTTGATTTTTTTACTTTCACTTACCTATATATGAAATATATAGTAAGTGGAAGTATTGCGATCGTGAAAAAATTCGACTTCCGGTTTTCAACGGAAATACACGTTTTGGGGTCCCCTGAGTCGAAATGACCAAGTCCCGCGAAATGGTCTGTGTGTGTGTGTGTCTGTGTGTGTGTGTGTGTGTGTGTGCGCGTGTGTGTGTGTGTGTGTGTGCGCGTGTGTGTGTGTGTGTGTGTGTGTGTGTGTGTGTGTGTGTGTGTGTGTGTGTGTGTGTGTGTGTGTGTGTGTGAACAGACTAGCTCAAAAACTATAAACCGTGCGATCCTGAAATTGGGTATTTAGGGTATGTATGCCCGCGATGTGACAGCATAAATTTCATTCCCCTTCAAAATTACTTAAAGGGAGGGGGTACTTTACTTAATAACTTTTTAGGTTTTTTTCGATTTTCTCAAAAACGGCTCTAACGATTTTGATTAAACTGAGTATTTCATCTATTTATATGACCGAGATATGACTGTAAAAATTTCATCAAAATTGATTAACCGGAGGGGGGACTTTACTTAATAAATTTTGTAACATTTTCACGTGTTTTTTTTATTTACTCTAAATCGGCTTTAACGATTTTGATCAAACTGGGTATTTGATGTATTTATATGCCCGAGATATGACTGTTAAAATTTCATTAAAATTGATTAACCGGAGGGGGGGGCTTTACTTAATAAATTTTGTATCATTTTCACGGGTTTTTTTATTTACTCAAAAACGGCTTTAACGATTATCAAAAATAAGATATGGATGTAGAAAAATGTGTGACTTTGGAAAATTATATTTAACAAAACACTTCAATTTCTTATCTAAATAAGTTGGTAAGTGAAAGTTGTGTGTTGCGCGCACGCACCAGATTTTTTTTTTACTCTTGCTTGTTTTTCACTCTGAGTTGCTTTTTGTAAATATGTCGCGAAGGTGAATTGATAGGTGTATTTACGAATCGCAGTATTATTATTGTATACTCACAGTATTATTCTTGTATATCAAATATATTTGCAATGATACATTGAGTAAATGTGATCCAGTTAAAGAATGAATATTTATCAAATATCCATCTATATATTATCTATTTAGATATTTCTAAATATCTAAATCCAAAGGAGCTTCACATTGCCTTTGTAGATTTAGCAAAAACCTATGACACAGCCCCTAGAACTAAACTGTGGGAAGCTATGAAAGATATAGGTATGGATGATCATCTTTTACATATTATTATCGAAATGTATAGAGATAATAAGGTACAGATTAAAAGAGGTTCAAAGTTATCAGAACCTATTAATGTCACAAAAGGATTGAGACAAGGATGCAGTATGTCACCCATCTTGTTCAATTTATATGTACAAGTGGCTCTCTGAAATTGGAAGAACAGCTGCAGAGGAATGGGAATCATTGTCAGTGATGTACAGATGTTTTCATTAAGTTTTGCTGACGATCAAGACATTTTAGCACAAGATGATTACGATCTTGAATTCATGATACGACGATATCAGGAATATGACAGATGGGGTCTACAGATGAGTCTAACTAAAACGGAGCATTTGGTGGTGAATAGTGAAGCTGCATTTGAAGTTCATATCAATGACAAAGCAATTATAAGACAGGTAGAGAAATTTAAATATTTAGGGGCATATATTGATAAAGATGGATTGGGCCAAACAGAAATCAAATACAGAATACAACAAAGCAGGAAAGTATTAGGGTGTATGAATTCTTTTTGGTGGGACAAGAACATTTCCAACAGCAATAAGAAATGAGTGGGTAAGATAATGATTGAATCTGTGCTATGCTATTGATCAGAACTGTGGATCTTAAACACTAATCTCAAAAGAAGACTTTAAGCTGTGGAAATGGATTATTTGCGTAGAAGTGCCAGAATATCAAGAATTGAAAGAAAAACTAACAATGAAGTAAGAGCTAGAATGAACGCAAATGAAACAGTGATAGACAGAATTGAAAGATCATTAAAATGCTACGGACATATGTTGAGAATGCCAGATCAACGGTGGCCAAAGAAGATTTATGAATGGAAACCACCAGGCAGACGTAAACGCGGAAGACCACGGCGTTCTTGGACAGACCACATAAACGAAATAATGGAGCGTCGCAGCATACGCAAGGAAGATGCACTGGATAGAGAGACTTGGCAGAAGATAACAGGAATACAACAAAATGTTGTTATTAATTGATCTTTGTATTGATTAATCCTGTAATAATAAATAATAGATATTTCTAAATCTATTATCTATATTACCTATTATATTAGTAGAGATGAGAGATGGTCAACTGTTCTTCAATTACGATAGGTATAATGATGGTCAGGATTTTCAGTTACAATGATATTTATTATGGTAAGCCAACGTTTCGATCCAACTTGTGGATCTTCATCAGGGCTAAAAGAAAACAAATATATGAGTATCTATGCTAGAGGGTGAAAATAAATGGATACATTATAGAACTGAAAATAATATTTAAAAAATGGTGTATACATAAATATTAAAATAAGAGGCTGGTTAACAAGATAAAATAGAATCTGATATTTACCTACTGAGTCCTCTCACCTTATTTTTACCTTTAGTCTTAGTATCCACCTGGACTCAGTAGGTAAATATCAGATTCTATTTTATCTTGTTAACCAGCCTCTTATTTTAATATTTATGTATACACCATTTTTTTAATATTATTTTCAGTTCTGTAATGTATCCATTTATTGTCACCCTCTAGCATAGATACTCATATATTTGTTTTCTTTTAGCCCTGATGAAGATCCACAAGTTGGATCGAAACGTTGGCTTACCATAATAAATATCATTGTAACTGAAAATCCTGACCATCATTTAACCTATCCAATTATATTATATTTATTATTATACCTATCTATTATATCTATTATTATATCTATCTATTATCTATCTATTATTATCTATTATCCAACTTAGAAGATCAGGAGGCCATCTCCTTTTAAGACGCCTAAGAGGGTAGTCTGAAATCGTGGGAAGCAATGGTGGAAAACAATTGGGTTCGGAAGTTAACGAAGAAAGAACAAGTATTATTTTGTTCGTTATAAATGGCACAGCTCGATCAATTTCATATGCTCTGCTAAAATCCTGTCCGAATACAACCATCTTCTGATTTACATATTACCTTTTAGACAGTTCCTACAATCGCCCTATCATAGAGAAAAAACGTACATAATCCCAGTTTCAACATTGCTACACAAGCTACACCTTAAAGATATAATTACTACACAACAAAAAAAATTGTAACTACACTCTTCTAAAAAAAGAAAAAAAATGGAACATGCAATTTTCACGGACTCGATCAGCACTATTCAGCATTATTTACCCTTCAGCGTCAGAGCTGTGCTAATGTATTGTGGGCCCTGAGGCCTCAATACTTTTTGCCCCTTTCACTCTTCTTATCTCCTTATTCATATTTTTTCCTAAAGTATTAATAAGGTGCAGGTAAAATCAATATGGAAAAACCCGAAAAGAATCCCATGTCAATTAGTTTACGACTCTCCGAAATTTTTGAGGAAACCATAAACTGGGAAATACCGGACGGGCTAGAAACAGGGTTGGAGAAACGGGAATGCCAATTATGTAAAAATAATTTTGATATGTCCTGCACTCGTCCTAAATAAGAATAAGGAAATGATGACTTTCTTGTCTGCTCGCTATGCTCCTCTAATATTCCTGAAATTAAAAAAATACGTTTAGGAACGTACCTAAGTAGACATACTTACATATAATTTATAGAACTGTTACATTAAATGTTTTAGATATCTGTTTATTTTCAAACATTTTTAAATTATATACTATACTAATATTTTTTTTACGAGTTGTTACCTATCTACGAGTTATGAATGTTGCATTCCTAAATAATGATAGGATAAATCCGAAAGCTAAGAGTAAATAAATTCAATTTTTGTTTTAAAAGAAGTCACAAAAACATCTCTTAAGGTGCTGAATACTGGTGGTTTTATCTTAGTGCAACAGTAAAATGGAAAGAGTTAAGATATCAATTAAAAGAAGGTCCGCAGTTTTAGTCTGCTAACGCTGAAGCGGGCGGAACTGATATATCAGTCTACAGGCGTTAAAGGGTTAAGAAACAGTCTTCTCAAACTACACGATCCAAAATATAGTATTATCATTAAAACAAATAAACAGAAACAATATCTTTGGTTTTCAGGTCATTGCCAATGGCCGGTATGAGTTGCCTGTTGAGGAATATATATTCCTCATAAAACAGAAAATAAAACTATAATGGGAACAAAGGTGGTATATAGGCTAACATAAAATAAATTGACAGAAATCAAAAATGATATTGTTTGTTTAACGTCACTTTATGCTACTAGGGGTAACCAGACGATGCTACAGTGGGAGTCCTAAATTTAGGTTATGCAGGTATAATTTGTATAGGGATCATTAACAATTACCTGATATCTTACAGGCTCGGGACCTTCATTTTACGTGCTATCCAAAGAACGTCATAGTCAAGGAGTTTTTACTCCCATTAACTCGGGAAAAGTAGTAATCGAAGGATTGATTTAGGTAGCGCTTCCACGATGAGACGAAGTGACCTTGTTATCGTTTCAAGGATGCCTATCATGTAAATGCAGTATGCCTATCATGTAAATTTATAATACTTTAAAACCTTAAATCCATTTACACTTTGTATGCATTTTGTCAAGAATAATTATTTCATACAAAAACCCACAAAGAAAATATCACAAAAGCGAAATTGACAAAGAAATAATGAATCAGTAAATAGAATAAATAAACTACGATAGCATATCAATAGGAATACACTACACTACCAACTAAACAGGAACAATGAGTTACAAATAACAGGAAAATTTAGTTAATAAATTTTATCATTGATTATTGATAATATATAAGTCACAGCCTGATTTTACAATCTGGACATAGCTTGACCCTATGCTCTCAACAAATACAATAAGAATTTGACATTCTTCTCTTCTGCCAAGGACAAAATTGACACCTTCTCGAGGTCCAAATAGTCGATAAATACTCCACCTACAGGTAGAATTAGCTTTCAAGACGAGCATTAGGTAGCACTTCGTTTCCAAGACTGACAAAGTTACATATGAGGTAGGGCCGTAGTCAGAAAAATAAATTAAATGGTAGACTTACCTAAATCGACCGCCCTTCTACTTAAAGGATCTGTTCTAGTACTAAGTGGAGATAGAACTCCCGGAAGGTGGGCCAGCTAGGGTGGGGGGTTCATCTGTAATTAACAGAAATGTACGGTCTCTTCGTCACTAAAAATCTTAGGGCCACATCGGAACGCGAACCCGTGACCTTTAGTATTGTAGGTTGCAATGTCAACCACAACACCATAGGTGACCTCCTTAAAAATGATGTTAAAACCTATATTACCAATAAACACAGTAAAGAAACAATCTTCACAAGCTTATGTATTGTTCATACTCGCCTTACCCAAAGCTATTTATTGGCCCGCGATCCTCCACCTGATTGTATCACCTGCGGCACCCCGCTAACCGTTATACACATCTTAATAGAATATTGAACATATGAAACAAATAGAGCACTATTTGGAATCCCTACCAATCTAAATTCCATTTAGCGTCAAAATAAGGTGAAAATGACGCTAATGATAGAAAAGATAGATGCATTGTGGAAATATAGAAGGTTTTAAGCGAACAACGACGCTTTTAAACCATTCTAAGCTACAGCTTTTATGCCTGAAATAAACCCACAGAGAATGAATATTTTTTTTTTATTTTTTTGTTTAGATTATCTAACAAATGAAAGAAGAAGAAAGAAAACTCTTTATTGATATTATTACATTCTGTCTCATTTGAGACATTGGTAATAGTGCTAATTGGGCATATTCATACATAATTTACAAAAAATATAAATATCCACAGAAATAAAAATAAAAGCTCAAGTAAAAAAAATTATTTACAATCAGGCTGGAGAACCCAGAGGGAGGCAAAAGCAAGCCTCAAGAGGTTCCCGCGCTTCTTTCTCAGCCACTATCACTGGTCTTTGTTTAACTGCCGCTTTAACCTTCGAGGAGGGTTGTAGGGATGATTGGAGCTAGATAGGGATTGAGCGGTAGGATTAGGATGATGGGTAAGGTTACTGTGAAATTTGGAGAATTTCTTCGGGATCAGTTCTTGAACGAACGGGATATCAAGGTCGTGGTGTAGGGTTTTGTTGGATACATAGAAAGGAGCATTGACTATTGTTCGGGGGATTTCGGACTGGAAGGATTGTATGCGTTTGATGTTAGAGGGTTCAGCTGCTCCCCACAGTTCGATGCCGTAGGTCCAGATAGGTTTCAAAATGGTAGATTTGTAGATAAGTAGTTTGTTGTCGATTGAAAGTGATTTTCTGTTCAGAAGTCTATAAAAATGGCCAAATCGTCGGTTAAGCTCTTCTCGTTTTAATCTAGTATGTGGGTTCCACGTCAGACTTCTGGGGAGAATGAAAAGTAATAATTAAGTAAGAATAGATGGAAAGTATGACAAAGCACATTATACAAGATTACGATGAGCAGGAGAGCCGTTAAGGCGCTAACGGGAGAGTACGCTGCTTATCATGTGCCTCATGACAAAGAGAGTTAGTTTACAGATTAGCAACTTGCTAAAGTCTGGTTTGATAGCATGTGATTAGGGGGGGGGGGGCAACTTTGTCTTCGGGTAAGTTTGTTAGTACTTTAGGAAGATATCCTGAAGTATGCCTTCTCTGCTAAGTAAGGAGTTTCGGATCGCGAACGGATTTGGTCTAGTTTTACATAGAACCTCATAGACATTTTCAAAGCTAAAAATGATTCAAGAAATAAAAAATCTGATGCTAAGCGCGCAACACACAACTTTCATTTACCAACTTACTAAAGATTAGAAATAGACGTGTTTTGTTAAATGCCATTTCTCAAAGTCACACAATTTTCCACATTCATTAACTTATTTCAAATTTATTTTTTTTGCTCATTAAAGTATACTGACTTTTTTTTAAATTATTAAATAAAAGTTTTTACTCGTGATAATTCCGTATGCAAGCATAATACTCCATGTCTTTGAGAAAAGTGTTCTCAAGAAAACTTCTCAAGTTTTTGAGAAAATCGAAAAAAACCTTAAGTTATTAAATAAAGTCCGTTCACACACGCACACGCACACGTACACGCACACACGTACGCACACACACACACCCGCACACACACTCACAACCACACTCACAATCATACTCACAATGACACACACTGCCTGTTATATAGATCCATTTTGCTATAAAAAATATCCATCTTTTTCTCATTTAATATTCTTATTTTATCCTCTTAATTTTTATTGGGGCTAAAAACTTATAATTTTATGATTAGGGCTAAAAAACAATTTGTATCTTACAAGATACATGGCCCATTTAGGGTCATCTCATTCATAACTGTTGGTTTTCATTCATTAATTGAAGCGTGGAAATGCATAAGGGTATAAGTGCCTTAGAAAATGTTTACAGAAATGATGAGACCCTCTAGGGTTAACTACTTTCAGTGCTAACACCCCATGCAATGTTTTATACGTTCAATGAACTCTTTTCTAATAACAAAACATTACATACTTATACCCATTTCTGAAGAATGGCTTTTGCACATATAACAATTTGGCAAAAAAAAACTTTGGTTTTATTTGTTTGGCGCTTAGACCCTTATGCATTTCCACTCTTCAATTGTTTGGTTTTCAAGTTCGATTGGTTCTTGTTAGAAGACAAACCAATCAAAATTAGAATCAAAGGAATGGGGGCGTGGCACATAATCGCGGCCTCATTGTTGAAATATTTAATCCTTTAAATAATTTAATCCTTCGACAATGAACATGAATCTTTTCCATTGCCTTATCAACTTTTGGTTAATTATTGTATCATTCTATTAATTTAAAGTTAGCTACTATTTTTATTCATAAAATCTACTACATGAATACAGTATCAGTAGTTGAAAGTTAAATAATCGCAATGACCAGCTACATATGTAGTTCGTAGTTAAAGAATCCGAACTACGTTTTTAACTTGTAGTTGCTAATAAAAAAAATCTATGCGTGCGCGCAACACACAACTTTCACTTACCAACTTAGATTAGAAATTAATGCGTTGTGTTAATGCCACTTTTCACTCAGTTACACATTTTTCCACATTCATTTCTTATTTTGTTTTCATTTGCTCTATAACAAACAATAATTTCTTTAATTATTGAATAAAAGTTTTTACTTGAAATGATTCGGCAATGCAAGCATAATACTCCAAGTCGTAAGATTTTATAATTCTCTTTGTACTTGTTGAAAATTTCATTTAGGTATCATGAAACCAATAATTTCCATTAAATGAACAGAACGGCTTTAATCATGAACAATAATCTGTCATTAAAGGCGTACTATGCATGTGTGGTCTCAACGTGTTTTATGAGTTGACTGAATAGTTTTCTTTTTTTCTCCTCTACATGTTTAGTTGATTTTTTTCCTATTTCATATTTAGCCAATTCTTAATTTTAGGCGTAATGAGAGACAGTTATTTTCTCCATATAAACAAAAACAAAGTTTTTGAGTAAATAAAAAAAAACACGTGAAAATGATACAAAATTTATTAGGTAAAGTCCCCCCTCCGTTTGATGAATTTTGACGAAATATTAGCTATCACATATTTGGCATATACCTACACTAAATACCTACTACTACTAACTACTACTACTACTAAATACCTACACACACACACACACACACACACACACACACACACACACACACACACACACACACACACACACACACACACACACACACACACACACACACACACACGCACGCACGCACGCACGCACGCACGCACACACACACACACACACACACACACACCATTTCCGGGACTTAGTTATTTGGACTCAAGAGACCACAAAACGTCCGGTTCCGTTGAAAACCGGAAATTTTTCACGATGGCAATACTTTCCCTTTCTACATATTTCGTATGTAGGTAAGTGAAAGTAATAAATAAATAACAATTAAATAATTACTTTAATATTAACGTAAAATTTAATACCAAAAATATAATGTTTAGTCATGGAATACCTTAATTAGTTCTATAATTGAGAATATAGCTGTTTTAATATTTATTCCTGCGAAAATAAATGTATTCGTATATTTTTGTAGCGGATATGAGTGTATCTGTATTTTTATCAAGTAAATACGAACGTATTTGTATATTTCGGCTGCTAGTATACGATTATTCGCAGATTTTTCCTGCGAATAATCAAATATTCGCAGATTTTCCCCGCGAATAAACAAATATTCGCTGATTTCCCCTGCTAATATTCGAATATTCGTGTTTACATTTGCTAATACAAATATATTCGTATTCGTATTCGCAGGTTGGTGGTGCTTCGGGTGATATTCGTATTCTTATTCGCGAATACGAATACGCCCAACTCTATTCTAGAACTAATCTAATATGACAAGTAATCTTAATATTAATAGGCGTTATTATTTTAATTTAATTATTCTAAAATTATTAAGATAGTTATCATGTGTGGTTCATTCTCCCTTGTAAAAATCAATTGCTTAAACAATAAATAATTCATTCATTCATTCAGTCCGTTTATTTTGGAGTTTTGTAAACGTCAAAATTCTCCGGTAGATACGTCTCTCTTCGGTCCAAATATTCTAAGCAATACCTTATTTTCAAAAACATTTAGTAGGAAAAATTTTACTTCAAACTACTGGTTAAAAAAAAATACTGTAAATGTATTTAGTATGTATGTAGTAATAACTACATTGAAACCAAAAAAAGTTGTAATTATTAGTTAGTAATTTATTTGTAGTTATTTGCCCAACTCCAGTAAATAAGTCCTGTATGTTGAAACTTACGAAGAATGTGAAATTCATTTTACTTGAAAACGGTTAGATTTGATCAGCTAGAACTTTCTCACAGCCACTTATTGACTGACTTAATCAAACTGCTAGTAGTAGAATAAAAAAACACACACACAAAACCTGAAAAATAGACCCAACACTAACAAAACATGTAAAGGTTCGAACATTACGGAACACATGGATCATTCCCATAACGTCGGACATTTAAACTGTACTGAAGGTGGACAATTCATCATTTGGTTTGGATGAATCGCCAACGAGCGAGCAGGAGAACAGAACAGCTGATAAATGAGGAGCCATTGTTCGTAATGCCGCCTGTACAGCGCCGATTGTAACGGAACAATTGTAATTAATACAAATGGCAGTTGGGATCATTGTAAATAATTCCCGCACTAACAGGCTATTCCTGTGTCCTAGTGATAACTCACTCAATAGGATCGGTCGACATCCAATTCTAAACTTAAAAAAAAATCTGGTGCGATGTGCGCAACACACAACTTTCACTTACCAACTTACTTAGATTGGAAATCGCCATGTTTTGATATTATGTAAACGCCACATTTCGATATTATGAATTTCCCATCGCGGCCATATACACACATCAAATACCCCATTTTGATCAAAATAGTTATAGCCGTTTTTGAGAAAAAAAAAAACAAACAAAAAACACGTGAAAATGAGATATTTATTAAGTAAATTGATCAATTTTGACTGCCACGTCGGGGGCATATACATTCACCAAATACCCAACTTCAAGCTCGTACGGTTTATAGTTTTTGACCTAGCCTGTTCACACACAGACAGACACATACACAAACCATTTTGCGGGACTTGGTTACTTGGACTTAAAATATAATATAAATAAAATAAATAAACGTTTTATTATATGGCATATTTTGATACTTTTTACTGCATAAAAATCCATCATAAAAATCGAGCGTAGTCCTCGGCTCCAAAGGTAGAAGCTAACAATCGGTGATGGAAATATGATGAGGCTAAAAATAGGGGGGTAGGTGCGGGAATATTATTAAAAATCGGTGTAACCGCTCTGACCCACCCCCTTAACCCTATTTTCGGGCTACAGATATCATACCTCGAAAGCGTACAAATTGAACGAGAGCGGAGTGTTAGGCAGTCTAAAAATTGCAAATTAAATCGAAAGAGTAGAAAGGACTAATTAGATCGAAATATTAAAAAAAAAAAAAAAAAAAAAATCGAGCGTAGCCGCGGCTCTAAGGGTAGAAGCTAATTATCGGTGATGGAAATTGGATGAGGCCAAAAATAGGGGGTAGGTGCACGGGTTGGTCGCGGTAGTCGGACGGAGCCCCACCCCCCCCCCCTCCACCACCGCTACACAACATAATAAGGACTTTTTGAATATTTACCTTTGCGAGAGGTATTAGCTAGGGAAAAAAAAACCACAGTAATTAGTTAATGACAATTTAGGTGTGCGAGAGCTAACTCGCGACGGTGGTGGTTCCTGGCGGGGTCGGGGAAAAAAAACGCAGGGGACCTCAAAACGCATATTTCCGCTGAAAACCGGAAGTCGAAATTATTCACGATCGCAACAATACCTTACTATATATTTCATATACTTATAGGTAATTGAAAGTAAAAATTAATTATTAAAAACATGTAAATCTACATGTATAGATCGGAGGTGGGCAAAATATTGTTACAACTACTAACTACAACTGCTTTGGTTTGATTGTAGTTACAATTGCTAACTACATGTTTAGTTATGATAGTACTGATGACTATCCAAATATTAATAAGTTCGGAATAATACTGAGCCAGCTTAATTCATATTTGAAGTACTGCAATCTATTTGGAAATGGGAGGGCGGCAAACTTTGTAAAAAAATGTACATATTAATTGTACCAGTTTCTTATGTTGAAATAGTCCATTTATTTTAAAGCTGACTCAAGTAAGAATAGAAAAATAGACAGGGTTCTAGATTTTGCTTCTTCTTTTTTTCACTCCTCCGAAGGGGAGAAAATAAAAATATTATATAAAATCGAAAAGATATATGGGTAGGGTAGGGTATTGGTTTTAGTGGGCGATCAACTTCAAGGTCATAACGCCCTTTGGACTTCAACACTTGATTGTCTTTTAAGCTATGAATTTGATTTGATTCGGCGGGGCACCCTATTCCTTTCGAAAGCACGCTGTAGCGACGGGCAATCTTCTATGATATGCTGTACTGTCAGTGGTCGCTGGCAAGCCTCGCAGTGTGGTTGGTTCTCCCTCGAGATCAGGTACACGTGAGTCAGGTTGGTATGGCCGATCCTCAATCTGGTCAAGACCACTTCCTCCCGCCTGTTTTCTCTTACGGCACTTGCCCACTGTTTTGTGCTCCTTTTAACCAGTTTTAATTTATTGGAGTTTGGATGTCTGTCCACATAGAATCCCAACTTCTACGGACTCGTTCTTTCATATGCACCCTCATGTCGTTGGGCTCGTAAATTTGCAGAACTGGAGGGCAAAAAGGGCTGTGGGCTGCTTCTTTTGCTGCTCAATCTGCTGCTTCGTTCCCAGGTATTCCGGAGTGTCCTGGGGTCCAGAGGAAATTGACATTTTTTCCAAGTGTATTTAACAAATCTATATATTTATGGATTCTGTTCAATGTTGGCCCGGTTTTATTAAAGGTTTTTAAACTTTGGAGCGCAGAAATTGAATCCGAGCAAATTAATATGTTTGATTTTTCACAACTGACGGAGACTTGCAGGGCAGTATAAATTGCTTGTAGTTCTGCTGTGAATATCGTGATGTATGACGGCATTTTTAACTTTTCGGCTATTCCGTTGTGAATTACTGCACATCCGACGTTTTCGTTCAATTTTGATCCGTCTGTGTAAAAGCCCATCGAACAAGGAAACCCAAAAATTAAACTTAAAATCAAAAGAGTTGAGAGCACGACAATTATATGACTGCTTGTTGGAACAAATCATTCAAAAGTAGTTAAATACCATTGTAGTACACTTCTCACTTGGATGTACTGTTAATAATACGAACAGAGATATTATAGTTTGACCTCAAGTCCGAAACTTTTTGGAAAAGCGTGGTAGAGTTGGGCCAGAACCAAGGCTAAGCCTGGAGGGAGTACACAGGGAATGTCGGAGTGGCCGGAGGAAGATGTATTAGCCCTCGACCGAATAATAGATGAACTAATGGTCAGGAGGCATCTTCTGAGGGGAGGGTCCAATGGATGGAATACAGGATTAATGTGGGATGGAATCCACAAGGAACGTGTAGTCTATACATGGGCGGGTTCAGGGGGTGGGTCGTGACCCCCACCAAATATTTTGGGTCTTCAAATTTATTGTATTTTTCAACGAATAATTTACATAAAATAACACTCAAAATAACATTTGTGGTACTTCAAATTTCATCAAAAAACAGGCCTTCGTCATATATAAAAAAAAATCTTATAAAAAAAATGATGTCAGCCACGTGGTTATGGAATAAGGAGGATATATTTCATTTTATCGGAATGTGTCCAATTTTCTATTAAATCAGAAAGAAATATTTTGGCCAAATTTTAATCCATATAAATAAAGCTGAAAATCTGTTTGTTTGTTTGTTTGTTCTTTATAGAAATCCATACCGTTTTTCCTAAATTCTTCAAATTTCGCTCAGTGGTTCTTTCGTACCAGGTGCGAACACCTGTCCATATTAAAATCGCATAACTTCAACCAATCTCTGGGTAAATTCTTTATTGTTATAAAATTCGTCATGATCTCGCTTTACAATGATTTTTTTACGAAATCGACCGTTTGAGTCGAAAAAACAGCCTAAAAAAATCATTTTATAGATTTTGAAGAGGCCAAAAAGACCCGGTAAGACCGTCTCTTGGCAGGCGTCGAGTTCTGAGATTTTTAAACCATGTTTTTTTTTATAACATTCAATACGTTTATTTACATGTATGGTGAATTTGTTTTTTAAAAATGCCTCCTAAGAAGCGAGCTTCAATAGGAGTAGTGAGCTCAAAAGCTAAAAAAGAACTTCAAATACGAGCAGCTGAAACTCTTGACGAACATCAAAATAGGATAGAACAACAAGCCTTAGACAGGCAGAATCGCGGGAAACCATGAATACGGAGGCCCGCCTTGCGCCATTGAGGCTTGGACAAGCCGATTTGCGAGAAGCTGGAACTGCAGATCAGTATTTCTGTTTGTTTGTTTGTTCTTTATAGAAATCCATACCGTTTATCCTAAATTCTCCAAATTTCGCTCAGTGGTTCTTTCAGACCAGGTGCGAACACCTGTCCATATTAAAATCGCATAACTTCAACCAATCTCTGGGTAAATTCTTTATTGTTATAAAATTCGTCATGATCTCGCTTTACAATGATTTTTTTACGAAATCGACCGTTTGAGTCGAAAAAACAGCCTAAAAAAATCATTTTATAGATTTTGAAGAGGCCAAAAAGACCCGGTAAGACCGTCTCTTGGCAGGCGTCGAGTTCTGAGATTTTTAAACCATGTTTTTTTTTATAACATTCAATACGTTTATTTACATGTATGGTGAATTTGTTTTTTAAAAATGCCTCCTAAGAAGCGAGCTTCAATAGGAGTAGTGAGCTCAAAAGCTAAAAAAGAACTTCAAATACGAGCAGCTGAGACTCTTGACGAACATCAAAATAGGATAGAACAACAAGCCTTAGACAGGCAGAATCGCGGGAAACCATGAATACGGAGGCCCGCCTTGCGCCATTGAGGCTTGGACAAGCCGATTTGCGAGAAGCTGGAACTGCAGATCAGTATTTCTGTTTGTTTGTTTGTTCTTTATAGAAATCCATACCGTTTATCCTAAATTCTCCAAATTTCGCTCAGTGGTTCTTTCATACCAGGAGCGAACACCTGTCCATATTAAAATTGTTTAACTTCAGCCAATCTCTGGGTATAGTCTTTATTGTTGTACATAAATCGTTTTGATCTCGCTTCACATTGGTTTTTACGAAATCGATTGTTTGAGTCGATAAAAGTCCCACTTTATAGATTTAAAAAATGAAATTCTCCGGGTAAAACATATAAATCCGGGTATATAAAGCTAGTAAATAATAAATAGGATAATTATATTCTAATATTTTATTATAGTTCGATAGGAAATTATAATTAAAATTTATAATTAAATACACATTTCCAGCTTCGATAACAAATAGCAGGAGAGAGAGAGGGGACTTTCATAAGGAGCTTATGTCAGATTTTTATATTAATCTATAGTAAGGCCCCAACGAGGGAAAGGCTAAGAGAAGACATTAATCTCATCTTCTATATCTTATTAAGGATATCCAAGATTAGGTTTTTATCCCCACCGAGGATATCCCCATCCTCGACTCCATCCTTCAGTAAGATTACCTGAGGTTAAAGGAAAGGGGGGTCTAATGTCAAAAGTAAAGTAAAAAAAAAAAATTATAATAATAGAAGATAATGTAAAAGTAAAATGGGGGGGGGGGGTAAAGTAAAGTAAGAAAAAATAATAATAAAAGTCACGGTATCTTTTAAAGTAATTGAAAACGTCAAAGTTTCAAAAAAAAAAAAAAAAAAAAATCATAATTTAATCTTCTTAAAATTTCTTGGCCATTACTTGATGGGAAGATTACTGTCTAAAACCTAAGGAAATCACTTTGCTAAACCTTTTTTTTTTTAACTTTATTCTTTATTTGCACCTGTCGCAAACAAGCGATAATCAGCAAATGAGATATAATCTGTTATGTCGGCATTTTTAGGCATGAGGAAAGATAGTGCCGAGCAGCACATCATCCAGGACTTGTTTCAAGAGAGGAGGTCTCTCATCCAACTCCTTTTCAGTCGCCTCATATAAGGCATGCTAGTCGTGGCCATGTCATTAATAAGTATGTTATGTCTGTGCAATTTGATTTGAGAGGCAGAATAGAGGTGACTTATTTGTTGATCGATAGTTGGTAATTGTAAGTCGGTGTGTAGTATATAATAATAAAGGATATAATATTTTTCAGAATAAATTCCATAATTGAAACGCCAAAAAATAATTAATACATTTAAAATCCGCATCTTTTTTAAACCAATTTGTTTAAACCAACATCATTACGCAAAAAGTAATTATAAAAAATAGATTAAACAGGGTTTAGCTAATAGTTTTTAATTATAATACATTACTAATAAATTATATTTTTATTATGTATAACAAAATATATTTCATTAAATTTAAAAACATTGCTGCACATAATATAAATTTGTTGTTTGTTTTTTAACGTCACGTCTAGGGCTAATCGGACGATGGTACAGTGGAAGTCCTTAATTTTTGTCTATCCAGGTATAATTAGGATAGGGATCTTTAACTAGTATCTGGCGTCGTACAGGTTCGAGACCTCCATTTAAAGTCCTATCCGAGAGACGGCATAGGCAAGGATTTATTACTCCCAATAAAAAAATTCCTAGGGCCACCGCGCGAGACGCGAACCTGCGAGCTGTAAATTGCTATGCTATACCACTATACCACAGGTGACCCCAGAATATAAATTTTGTCTCATGTTATGAGTGTTTTTGTTTGGAAACATCAACTAAATGATCCAATTTTTTTTTTTTTTTTTTTTTTTTTTTTTTTATTGCCCAAATAATATTATTCGATTATCCGGATTCATTAAAGATTTTTTTTTTCCTACATAACTTTTATATAAGGCATGGCGCTGTCTCGGTCTTCATTAATAAGTCTGTTGTTATGTCCGTGCAGTTTGATAAGAATGCCAAAAAAGAGAGTTATTCTTTGTTGAATGATTAATAATAATTGTAAGTCGGTATGTAATGTTTTGTTATTAATGTATCTTTTTACGCGCGTTAATGTATGTTTTAGTAATAAACGAAAACTACAAACCTATCAATCCAATCGTACCAGTTGAATACAATAAAAAGATATCATAAATGTTTAAAAAATAAACAAAATGAAACATTGATTCAAACTGGTCCTTAGATAACGTTCTTCAGGACGAATCTTAGAATAGATAATCATAAAATGTTTTATCATGTTTAAACTGTTTCACAATAAAGTGGAAAAACGGAGAGTATCTCGTTTGAGAAGAAGCAATTATGGAAACCCATGGGAGTGACTTTCTCAGAACCTCTTTTTTTAAAGCAGAGTAAAAATTTCACTTTTAAATTCACTTTCATTTAACCTACTTATTTGTTTGAATACATGGCTTCAAGAGGAAATTTATGAAATAATACATAATATATCGACTAGGGATTAAGATCTAAAAACTAGGGAACAGTGAAACAAAGAGAATTGTAATCATATTAAGAATGGCCCACTTTCGAACATTTTCCTGATGTTTCAAGTACGATTTAAAGATGCAAAAAATTGTACAAGTTCTACAATTGCCTATAACGTTTATTTCGTGATCACATATTTGAGACGTTCTACGTCTTTCTGGGTGGGTCCATGCGGACATAAAGGTGCCCTTACACTTTCGGTTTTTTCACCGTTCCCAGCCATCGGTTTGTACAAGGAAAAATGGTGGGGGAAACCGTCGGTTTGGAACGAGGCAGATTTAATATTTTAATATTTAATATTTTTAATTATTATAATCAAGGGTTGGACGGACGGAATGGAACGAACGTGTAAGGATGACCAACCCTTGATTATAATAATTAAAAATATTTATCCGGACCGTCGCAGTGCTTCGATCAATGGACAAAAATCGAAAAATCAAGTTTTCATTTTTTTTTTGAATTTGCATTTAAAATGTTCCTAAAGATGTAAATGATCATTAATTACAAAATAAAATACAAAAAATTAAAATATTAACGTATATTTGTCAACTCAATTGCTATTAAAATTAAAAAAAATTTCGAAAAAAAACAGTATTAGTGACCACTTAAGGTCTGGCCACACATGTCCGCACCGGATCCGCACCGTAGCAATAATACAGGTTATGTTCAGAATATTTTTAATTTAACTTACATATTACCTTTAGTTATGCCTAAAGTTCAAGCCACACATGTCAGACACAGGCCACGTTAGGTATAACTAAAGTTAATATGTAAGTTAAATTAAAAATATTCTGAACATAACCTGCATTATTGCTACGGTGCGGATCCGGTGCGGACATGTGTGGCCAGACCCTTACTCGTATAACTCGAGAAGGGATTTTAGATCGAAGATAAATACTAGATGTAAACATTGGCTATGTCGTAATCTTTCCATTTAGTCTTCTTTCTGTTTAGAAGAGGTATACTGTGAACTTTATTTTAAGAGAAGGCGAAATTATTTTGGAAAATGTGGCCAAGGGTAAGAAATTTTTTTGACTCTATCGATGTTCTACTAACTTTAAAGTGAAATATTACAAAATGTCCGCAAAACACCTCTTTCATTTTTTTAATATTTTTAGTCTAACTAATTTTGAATAAAAATCTACATAGATAATCTGCGATAACCTGCGACTCTGACTTTGACAATTTTTTTTCAAATGAAATCAGGCACTCAGCTTTTGCTTGAAAACCAATTCTCATCTACTACAATTCTAATTAGATACATTTTAACACTCAATTCCATAAAAAATATTAGTTTTTACTATAGTAAATTTACCAATATCAATAATTTTAAGCGGTGTCTGAAAAAATATATTTATAAAATCAATGTAGCTACTATTTTGTCTTTACATATATTTAATTTGTATTTGGAAATTGCGTTTACTGCATTATCCTATAAAAGTAATATTTGACTTTTCAATTAAAAATAAAACTCTCATTTAATTTTGGAACTGAATTTGTATTAAATTTGCCCAATACTCAAAAGTGGATTTCTGCGGCTACCAGCTGTAAGAAAGCCGTCTTGTCTCATTTAGTAGGGAAAAAATTGGAGCCTGATTTAGTTACCGATACCGGAAGATAAAGTTAGATTGTTTTGTTTGAAGTTGAGCCGAAAATGGAGTGAGTGCTGTCGTAGAAACATTCTTTTTGAAAAACGTTACGAAGAATGGTTGAACATGGAGTGCACATTTACAGTAGACAACAACAAAAATTTGAACATTGATGGTAAAGCAGGAACAAGTCGCGGTAGACCTTTAATAACCTTTTCAGAATGTTCAGCCAAAACAAAAAAAAGAGGAGTGGAGGAGCTAATTTCCACGTGGACATCAGATGAATTGATGTTTATATTTCTCTTATGTACATACTTTCAAAAATTATTTTATTATGTAAAATATTATTTACTAGCTGTATGTCCCGGTTTCACCCGTGAAATTTAATTTTTCTAATGAAACGGTCGATTTCGTAAAAAACCCATTGTAAAGCGAGATCATTACGATTTTTATTAGGATAAATAATATCAGCTGAAGATCGGCTGAAGTTGGCAATTTTTATACGGATAGGTGTTCGCAACTGGTATGAAAGAACCACTGAGCGAAATTTGGAGAATTTAGGATAAGCGGTATGGATTTCTTTAAAGAACAAACAAACAAACAGAAATATTGCCCTGCAGTTTCAGCTTCTCGCAAATCGGCTAGCCTAAGCCTCTGTGACGCAAGGCGGGCCTCGTATTCTTGGGCAGACTCAGTTTCCCGTGATTCTGCCTGTCTAAGCTTCTGTTGTTCAATCCTATGTTGATGTTCGTCGAGAGTTTCAGCTGCTCCTATTTGAGTTTGTTTTTTAGCTTTTGAGCTCTCTCGCTTCACTTGAAGCTCGCTTCTTAGGAGGCATTATTAAAAAATAAATTCACCACACATGTAAATAAACTTATTGTAATGTTAAAAAAAAAATAAAAAACATATGGTTTAAAAATCCCAGAACTCGACGCCTACCAAGGGACGGTCTTACCGGGCCTTGTTGGCCTCTTCTAAATCTATAATATGAATTTTAAGGCCGTTTTTTCGACTTAAACGGTCGATTTCGTAAAAAAAAAACATTGTAATGCGAGATCATGACGAATTTTATAACAATAAAGAATATGCGCAGAGATTGGCTGAAGCTATGCAATTTTAATATGGACGGGTGTTCGCATCTGGTATCAAAGAACCACTGAGCGAAATTTGGAGAATTTAAGACATACGGTATGGATTTCTATAAAGAACAAATAAACAAACAAACAAACAGAATTTCATCTTTATTTATATAGATATCGCGTTTTTAATTCAAATTATAACCCCTTTTACCGTCAGTTGAGTACATTAGGTGTCGGCGAGGAGTACATCATGACTCAAGCACCTATAATTTGGAAGAGAGCCCTCATGCAGCTGAGGTTGTCCAAGGAGAGCGATCTGCGGTTCTACCTTCACGGCATCGCTTACAATATTAACACGCAGCAGACGTGCACTATTTGCAACCAGCGAAAGCCAGAGACGCTTGCTCACACCTTCCTGGAATGTCCTATATACTAGCCCTTGCGCTCTCACTACCTCAGTGACATCAGCACTTCTTTGATCTCTTCGAGTTTAGAAGAACAATTAATCAGGATACTAACACCAACAAGTTATGGGGAGATAAGAAATGTTTATTTTTACTTTCACTTACCTATATATGAAATATATAGTAAGTGGAAGTATTGCGATCGTGAAAATTTTCGACTTCCGGTGTTCAACGGAAATACACGTTTTGAGGTCCTCTGAGTCGAAATAACCAAGTCCCGCGAAATGGTCTGTGTGTGTCTGTGAACAGACTAGCTCAAAAACTATTAACCGTGCGAACCTCAAATTGGATATTTAGTGTATGTATATGCCCGCGATTTGACAGCGAAAATTTCATCGAAATTGCTCAAAGGGAGGGGGTACTTTATTTAATAACTTTTTACGTTTTTTTCGGTTTTCTCAAAAACGGCTCAAACGATTTTAATTAAACTGAGTATTTGGTCTACTTGTATGCCCGAGATATGACTGTAAAAATTTCATCAAAATTGATCAACCGTAGGGGGGACTTTACTTAATAAATTTTGTATCATTTTCACGTGTTTGTTTTATTTACTCAAAAACGGTTTTAACGATTTTGATCAAACTGGGTATTAGATGTATGTATATGCCAAAGATGCGATAGCCAACATTACATCAAAATTGATCAACCGGAGGGGGGACTTTACTTAATAAATTTTGTATCATTTTCACGTGTTTTTTTTTTATTTACTCAAAAAAGGCTTTAACGATTTTGATCAAACTGCATATTTGATGTATGTATGTATATGCCAAAGATGTGATAGCCATCATTTCATCAAAATTGGTCAAACAGAGCGGGCACTTTATTTCATAAATTTTTTCCAATTTTTAACTATTTTTCGATGATCTTAAAAACGGCTTTAACGATTTTTATCAAATTCGTCATGTTTAATGAAAATTAGGTGTTCTTTATTATCAGGTAAGCTTTATCATTATTTAAATTTTCTGAGGGGGCTTTTTTTTGGGGGGGGGGGGCCTTTTTTGTTTGTTTGTTTCCTATAAAGTACCTTTGTTTTTGTTTATATGTAGAAATTAACTGTCTCTCGTGTCGCCTAAAAATAAGAAATGGCTAAATATGAGATATGATAAAAATAAAGAAAACATAAAGAGTAGAAAACAAGAAAAATATTCAGTCAACTCTTAAAACCCGTTGAGCCCACGCATTCGGAGTACGCCTTTAATGACAGACCATTGTTCATAATTAAAGCCGTTCTGTTCATTTGAGAAGTGGCAATTAACAAAACGCCTAATCTAAGTAAGTTGGTAAGTGAAAGTTGTGTGTTGCGCACACGCACCAGATTTTTATATCATACAGATGTTGAGGATTAGGTCGTTTGTGTCATGGGAATGAAGTATCGCTGTGAGATGGGGTTAGTAAGGAAGGAGATGGAGAATGAGGGGGAAAAGAAAAAAGAAAAAAAGAGTAGAAACTAAGAAAAATGGAGCTAAAATTGATGAGGGGAGGAATGGAAGAAGCGAAGAGGGAAACTGGAGAGCAGAAGTATTGTTAATTTATATTTTATAATTTATATGTTTTATATAAGTATTCCCGATATTAGGATATTAATGTTTTATGTAATGTGTATTGATTTTTCTCTTTTGATTTATGTATACATAACCATTTAGTCAAAATATGAATTGGTACCTTGTATTATTATCAAATGTGAATTATGCATGCAATGATTTTTATTTTAAACTATGTATTTACAATGTAACCAGACCCCTGTAATTGTTGAAAAAAAAAAACAACAAAATACAGTACTTTGTCTATCTATCTATCTATCTATATTATTTATATAAGTAGTATTATTTGTACAATCACGAAAATATCTTATTTGTTTGGTTAATTATCTGATTAAAGATAAATTTTGATCAACTAACCGATAATGATTCTCTAATTTCCCTTAAATTTAAGATAATTTGCCAAAACCATGATTTGCCTTTTTTTTTTTGGATCTAACTTGGTCAAATATTATTTCCGACCCCGCATATGAGGTATATTCGTAATCAGCTGAACATTCCCAATAATATTCCATGGTCAAAAGATTTTTGTCCTAAAACTCCATATACTCGAAGCAATGGGCGTCGTTCCAAACCGCCGAAAAAACCGAACGTGTAAGGGCACCTTAAGAAACGATCCAATAGTGTTTTAGTCTTAATTGCCTAGATTTGCGAAGCATAAAGTTACTTTAGAGTAACTGTTATATCACTGCTTGTCCCTTTTTTGTGATGTTGTTACTTCTTTTATTTTTTTCTTTAACATTTTTGGGTAATAATTTTACATTGGTAAGAATATTAAAACACACATTGGATTTTTAGTAGATAGTAGGAATTTAATAAATAATTCTTTTTTACTTTCACTTACCTATATATAAAATATATAGTAAGTGGAAGTATTACTTTCACTTACCTATATATGAAATATATAGTAAGTGGAAGTATTGCGATCGTGAAAAATTTCGACTTCCGGTTTTCAACGGAAATACACGTTTTGGGGCCCCCTGAGTCCAAATAACCAAGTCCCGCGAAATGGTCTGTGTGTGTGTGTGTGTGTGTGTGTGTGTGTGTGTGTGTGTGTGTGTGTGTGTGTGTGTGTGTATGTGTATGTGTGTGTGTGTGTGTGTGTGTGTGTGTGTGTGTGTGTGTGTGAACAGACTAGCTCAAAAACTATAAACCGTGCGAACCTGAAATTGGGTATTTAGTGTAGGTATATGCCCGCGATGTGACAGCAAAAATTTCATCTAAATTGCTCAAAGGGAGGGGGTACTTTATTTAAAAACTTTTTACGTTTTTTTCGATTTTCTCAAAAACAGCTCTAACGATTTTGATTAAACTGAGTATTTGATCTATTTATATGCCTGAAATATGACTGTAAAAATTTCATCAAAATTGATCGACCGGAGGGGGGACTTTACTTAATAAATTTTGTATCATTTTCACGTGTTGTTTTTATTTACTCGAAAACGGCTTTCACGATTTTGATCAAACTGGGTATTTGATGTATATATATGCCAAAGATGTGTTAGCCAACATTTCATCAAAATTGATCAACCGGATGGGGGACTTTATTTTATAAATTTTGTATCATTTTCACGTGATTTTTTTTTTATTTTCTCAAAAACGGCTTTAACGATTTTGATGAAACTGGGTATTTCGTCTATGTATATGCCAAATATGTGATAGCCAACATTTCATCAAAATTGGTCAAACGGAGGGGACCACAACAACGCATTAATTTCTAATCTAAGTAAGTTGGTAAGTGAAAGTTGTGTGTTGCGCGCACGCACCAGATTTTTTTTTTTTCGGTACCGCTACCTGACCATGTGTGGCATACGGGAGTACTCTACAGGCGTAACCAACCTATTATAACCATGGTGGTCCGATCGGGATTTATTCCGTGGGGCCTCCACGAAATAAAAGTCAACCCTGTGAGGACGGATTCGAACCGTTCGATAATCAATTATGAGTTAATAATTAATTACCATGTATGTTATTTCTCAAGTCCTTTTTTTTAGTCGATAAGCCACATTCCCTTAATACTTAATCAAACCGCTACACCGGAAAAATATACAAATCACTCATTCCACTACGATTACGAGTTAAAAGCAGCGTTTTTTGCGAGAAAATCAAAATGGTCGTGGAGGTTTCTGAATGGTGTCATTCTTTTCATGTTTTGAACGAGAACATTTTCGGACATCTACATTTTTTCTATTAGCACCTTCGTTTTCGAGCTGTAAGCGCAAAACTGCAATTCTCAGCGAAAATGGTCGTGGTGCTTTGGCGAAGGTGCGATTTTTTTCAGTTTATCGAGACGAACATTGTGAAGATATACACTTCTCCGTTGTCGTCGTTGCTTGCGAGTTACAAGCTAAAACCGATATGTGGTGTATTTAAGTATGTGATGTTTTCCTGGGTGCGCTCTTTAAGTGACCATAGGTGTAACTTTAAACATAATGTTCAAAAAGGTCCTGTAAACACGTAATTAACTACTATGTAAATACCTTAAACTTATGTTTCAACAAATAAATAATCTCTTTTTAAACACATCTATACTTTACTGCAACCCCCTCCTATACCCATGACGCACTATAGGATGATATAGGGTGATAGGAGGATATGATAAATATACGTTGGGTAGGACTTTAATCTTTAACCTGTCAGCGATCAACGAATTGGATGGCTGCAGCAACGCATTAATATGTTCGGATCGGGCATTTAGTACATGAGAGAAAGAAAGTGGCCAGCAGCACCTCTTTCCGGGCTTAACTCTAATTCAGGAGAGGAGCTCTCTCATCCAGCTTTTTTTTAGCCTCCTTCTTACGGGCATGTCAGACGTGGCCCTGTCGTTAATTAATCTTTCATTATGTCCTTTCAATTTAATACAGTAGTAATAACGTGAGTAAAGTGTTCGTATGTGTTCTTGGATAGTCGGTTGTTGTAAGTCTGTACGTAGAGTTTGGAACGTCTGGAAAAAAAAAAAAAGAAAAAAAAAGAAATATTAGCATTATAAATATTTTTAAATGGGATATTTTAATTTAACCTGAAACATTTTTTATCTGTCATCTGATTTTATCTGTTATATTGAAAAGAATTAAAGACTTTTTGCTGGTCTTGTTACATTACTGTCCTAGTAGTATATGTTCTGGTTTACAAAAGAATTTTCTACGCCCTTCAAAGAGGTTCGATTTCGGACTAGTTAAGAGTATAAGAAGAAGATAAGAATGGACTACCGTAAGTAATGGTTACTTTTACGTAAATAAAAATTATTGTGTGTTTGTTTAACGTCACTTTATGCCACTAAGGCTAATCAGACGATGCTACAGTGGGATCCTCAATTTGGCCTATCGAGGTATAATTAGGATAGGGATCTTTAACGAGTACCTGACATCGTACAGGTTTGGGAACTCCATTTTACGTCCTATCCGAGGGACGGCATAGCAAAGGATTTTTTACTCCCATTAAAAAATCCTAGGGGCGCCGCTGGGCATGAACCTGCGACCTTTAGTATTGTAGGTTGCCATACTACCACTATACCACAGGTGACCCCATAAGTCTTAAAATAATAATAACAAACAAAAGTTTACGTAATTTAATGTAAAATGTTTAAAAAGAAAAATGAAACTCTGATTGAAAAGGCAAAACCGAAACCGAACAAAAGAATAAAGAAGCAAAACGAAATCAAATTAATCTTGTTTGTTCCATTTCTCCAGTTACGAATTACGACGATTCTAATGAAGAGAAACTTTTAATGATGAAGTAAATATTCAATTTTAGATGCTCGTTTGTTTCCCTTCAACACGGAAAGTTTTAAGGCGAAGGAGTTTTATTTATTCTAGAACCTTCAGATTGATAAAAGATAGGAAAGTTTTTACACCTCGATTATTGGCTTTAATATTTTTAGTTGCACATTAATTGCCTATGACACTACAATTGAGTGTATTTTTTTTTTAATTTCTATAAATTTCCAACAGATGGAAATGTCTAATGGTTTCGTAGAAATAAAAGAAGACTTTGACTCGGTATCCCGTCAGAAGATCTGGAAGGTGTTGGAGGATAAGCTAGTCCCACCTAACACATATCATTGCAATCAAGTCTGCGTACCAGGATCCGAGAGGTAAACGCTGCCAAGTCTCAACCTTTTCGGTTTTATAACGGCGTGAAACAGCCTTCTCCTCGTAATTGATAAAGCTCTCTTTAGCGGCCCCTAGGCGATCAATATACTCGTATATGTCAATATAAAACAAACATAGAGCCCTAATATATGAGATACAACAAACACGCAGCCCATATATATAAGAAACAACATACATACAGCCCTTATATATCAAATACAACAAACATACAGCACTTATATATCAGATACAACAAACATACAGCGCTTATATATAAGATAACAAATATACAGCCCTTATATACATGATACAACAAACACAAAGCCCTTATATATCAGATACAACAAATATACAGCCCTTATATACATGATACAACAAACACAAAGCCCTTATATATCAGATACAACAAACATACATCCCTTATATAAGATAACAAACATACAGCCCTTAAATGTCAGATACAACAAACATACAGCCCTTATATATAAGATACAACAAACATACAGCCCTTAAATATCAGATACAACAAACATACAGCCCTTATATATAAGATAACAAACATACAGCCCTTATATACATGATACAACAAACACAAAGCCCTTATATATAAGAAACAACAAACATAGAGCCCTTATATAAGATAACAAACATACAGCCCTTATATATAAGATACAACAAACACAAAGCCCTTATATATAATAAACAACAAACATACAGCCCTTAAATATCAGATACAACAAACATACAGCGCTTATATATAAGATAACAAATATACAGCTCTTATATACATGATACAACAAACACAAAGCCCTTATATATGAGACACAAGAAACATACAGCGCTTATATATAAGATAACAAACATACAGCCCTTATATACATGATACAACAAACACAAAGCCCTTATATATAAGAAACAACAAACATAGAGCCCTTATATAAGATAACAAACATACAGCCCTTATATATTAGATACAACAAACAAAAAGCCCTTATATATAATAAACAACAAACATACAGCCCTTAAATATCAGATACAACAAACATACAGCCCTTATATGTAAGATGCATAAAAATGTTTTGACATCTACGGTTTCTCTTAGCGCCTCTGGAGGGACACCCCATAAATTGGTTGACATTGCAATAAAAAAACTCTCGCTGGTCTTTCCTTCTCTCATTTTATTTTATCCCTTGCCCTCTGCAACCGGTATCGGATAGATAAGCCACATCAGAATATTTTTCTTGCTGGCCCAAGTCGCATACTGTACAGGAAGCAACCGTTCTTTGCTTTTTGCTTTTATGAGCATTTTCAATATATAAATGGTTCATTCTTTCATAGAATGAAAAGAATTTTTTCGTTCATTCATTGGTAAGTGGGCACTTTTGTGTCCCAGGCCGTTTATAGAGATTTAGAAAAACTTAGGGCTCTAAGACATCAATTTTTTAAATTCAGGCGAGTTGTAAAGGTAGACCCCATACGACTTAATTTTAATTGTATAACACACGTACCTTAAAAACACCAGAAAAAGGTCGAAATTCATTCCCCTGTCATGTCCCGAGGTCTGATTCTGCTCAAAGTAAGAATTCTGTGTCCGTATACTAGGTCAATTTTTACTTTTTTTTCTGTTCTATTTGTTCAAAATACTGTAAAATTTCATAAAAGCAGTCGAATCCTTGATAATAATGGATTAGAATTGAAAAAAACTAATTTTTATGATGCCCCACAGGTTTTCTTTCATTCCCCTGTCAATTTCTAAAATAAAATTGTCACCACACTATTCAGGCGGGAAATTAGTAAAACATATATAGTCAGCAGGAAGGGGTCTTTCCCCAAGCAACCACAACTCCAGAAGCAAATAAGTTCTCAAACTTGAGAGGTTACGTTTAATAGTCTTCATTCCCCTGTCCTCTATAGTTTTGGTCAGGCAAGTTTTTTCTTTTCTAATTTTTGAGAGATAAAAGATTTTGTAGCACAGATTTCGTTTTTCAAATAGCATTATTATATCTTTTTTTTCCTTTCAACTGTTATCAAATAAACCTTAAAAATTTATTCCCCTGTCGTTCATTCCCCTGTCTTACTGTAAATAAAATGCTGCAGGGAAATGAAGATAGCGACGTGGATTGAAGCTTTCTTTTGGTGCTCAACTTTTTCAAAGCATCATCAGTCCTAAATAATGAGAAATTTAAAAAAAAAAAGAAGAAAAGAAATGTTCAACGTGAATTGGTGTTCTTCCACGTCGACTCCTTGCTTCTTATAGCCTAAGGAATAGTATTACACCGAAAAAAAACTTTATTTGTAGTAATACCATAAAATTTAAAATAAAAACGCCGTAAAAAGTGCCCACATTGGTGAGAATGACCCAAATATACAACTGTCTACCAAAAACTATTACAAGAAAATGTGAAACAAAAAGATTAATGGTAAGAAGTAATATTTATCTATTGCTAGAATTATTTCGATACAATAAAGTTGCATTTTCATGTTACTTTAATTCAAAATAGAATTTTAACTTTGATCAAAGGGCTAAACGAAATCAAGGAACACTACAAGTCAATTAATTCTCCTGTATTAGTTGCCTGGAAGCGGCAATTATTAAAGACGACATCGCCGCGGCAAGGAAAGAGCTCAAAGATGCGTCTCGCCCTATTGCTTCCTTCTACCCTGAAATTAAATTTTCTCATTTCGAGGAGGGGGGGCTTGGAAGCACCCTCCCAAAAATCTAATTCCACATAATGAGCAGGTGTTTTAGGCACAAAGGCTTCAGGGAAATTGTTTTCTCCTCTATTTACCTCTTCTCGCGAAAATTTCGTCCATCCTCCACGAATCCGTAATTGGGACAGAAAACGCAGCGAAATCCGTTTCAGGCTCGGGAGCCTTTTCTCAAGATACCTCGAAGACGTGTTAGTCAGTGTAAAGTAATTCACTAACCAATAAATATCATTGAATATTAAATATAAAATTTACCTAATACTAGGGGGATTCGGAATTAAAAGAATGTATCTACTGCGGCTAAATCTAAATGCATTTTTAACAAAGAGGAATCCAAGGAAATTCCATTACTTATGTTCAATTGTGCCTTATGATATTACCCAATTCAATATCAGTTTTTGTAGTAAATAACGGCTGCAATAATGGCACAAATCAAAATTTTCAATATTAAAATTTATCAACGGAACGATTTAAATTTTCATTGTTGCAATATCTATATAAATAAAGATGAAATTCTGTTTGTTTGTTTGTTCTTTTTTTTTTTTTTTTTTTTTATTTGTTTATTCGGTACCCCTCTTTAGATAGTACAAGTGAGTTTGGTTCATTAGTTCGTTGTTCTATCCATGGTGGGAAGGACGAGATCTATACCGTGGTTCCCTCGCGAAAAAAAAGTCAGCCCACCCAAGTAGCGCTATACCACTACCAGTTTGTCTATACGGTATAGTCTATATAGGGCCCGGGTAGAGGCTAAATATCGGTGATGTAAATTGGATGAGGCCAAAAATAGAGGGGTAGGTGCGGGAATAATATTAAAAATCGGTGTAACCGCTCTGACCCACCCCCTAAACCCTAATTTATGGCTTGAGTTATCATACCTCGAAAGCATACAAATTGAACGAGAGCGGAGTGTTAGGCAGTATAAAAATTGCCAATTAGATCGAAAGAGTAAAAAGGACTACTTGAATCTTAATAATAAAAAAATAAAAAAAAAAAGGAGCGTAGCCACGGCTCTAAGGGTAGAAGCTAATTATCGGTGATGGAAATTGGATGAGGCCAAAAATAGGGGGTAGGTGCAGGACCCACCCACCACCCACCGTCCTCCGCCCCTCGGCTAGACAGCAATTTCGTACCTCGAAAGCATACAAATTGCACGGGAACGGAGTCTTAGGCAGTATAAAAATTTCTAATTAAATCGAAATAGTAAAAAGGAGTAATTAAATCGAAATATTAATAAAATTTAAAAAAAAATAAATTAAAATCGAGCGTAGCCACGGCTCTCAAGGGTAGAAGCTAATTATCGGTGATGGAAATTGGATGAGGCCAAAAATAGGGGGTAGGTGCAGGACCCACCCACCACCCACCGTCCTCCGCCCCTCGGCTAGACAGCAATTTCGTACCTCGAAAGCATACAAATTGCACGGGAACGGAGTCTTAGGCAGTATAAAAATTTCTAATTAAATCGAAATAGTAAAAAGGAGTAATTAAATCGAAATATTAATAAAATTTAAAAAAAAAATAAATTAAAATCGAGCGTAGCCACGGCTCTCAAGGGTAGAAGCTAATTATCGGCGATGGAAATTGGATGAGGCCAAAAATAGGGGGTAGGTGCAGGTCCCCTCCTGAGACCCCCCCCCCTCCTGGCTACCGCGACCAACGTTTTCAATGCGATCTCTTGTCAGTTCTCGCGAACTAAAATTTTAAAAACCGTAATTAATACGGCTTTTTTTTCGCGACTAGTTACCTCTCGCATAGGTAATTAGTCCAAAAATCTTTATTAGGTAAGACTATAGATTGGGGAGGGGGGGCGGGTTAACCCCGACCCCACCAGGAACCGCCACCGTCGCCAACTAGTTGTCCCCGCGCTCCGGTTACCTCTCGCACTCGTTAATTTTCATTAACTAATTACTATGGGTTTTTTTCTTTCCTAGCTAATTACCTCTCGCAAAGGTAAATATTCAAAAAGTCCTTATTATGTGGTGAAGCGGCGGGGGAGGGCGGGTGGGGTTTTACCCCCCCCCCCTCCTGGCTACCGCGACCAACGTTTTCAATGCGATCTCTTGTCAGTTCTCGCGAACTAAAATTTTAAAAACCGTAATTAATACGGCTTTTTTTTCGCGACTAGTTACCTCTCGCATAGGTAATTAGTCCAAAAATCTTTATTAGGTAAGACTATAGATTGGGGAGGGGGGGCGGGTTAACCCCGACCCCACCAGGAACCGCCACCGTCGCCAACTAGTTGTCCCCGCGCTTCAGTTACCTCTCGCACCCGTTAATTTTCATTAACTAATTACTATGGGTTTTTTTTTCCCAAGCTAATTACCTCTCGCAAAGGTAAATATTCAAAAAGTCCTTTTTATGGGGTGAAGCGGCGGGGGAGGGCGGGTGGGGTTTTACCCCCCCCCCCCTCCTGGCTACCGCGACCAACGTTTTCAAGCCATCTCTTGTCAGTTCTCGCGAACTAAAATTTTAAAAACCGTAATTAATACGGCTTTTTTTTCCTGACTAGTTACCTCTCGCATAGGTAATTAGTCCAAAAATCTTTATTAGGTAAGACTATAGATTGGGGAGGGGGGGCGGGTTTTCCCCGACCCCACCAGGGACCACCACCGTCGCGAGTTAGCTCTCGCACACCTAAATTGTCATTAACTAATTAATATGGTTTTTTTTCCCTAGCTAATTACCTCTCGCAAAGGTAAATATTCAAAAAGTCCTTATTATTTGGTGTAGCGGTGGGGGAGGGGGGGTGGGGCTTCGCACCACTACCCCGACTAACGCGACCAACGTTTTCAATGCGATCTGTTGTTAGTTCTCGCGAACTAAAATAAAAAAAAAAAACCGTAATTAATACGGCTTTTTTTTCGCGACTAGTTACCTCTCGCATAGGTAATTAGTCCAAAAATCTTTATTAGGTAAGACTATAGATTGGGGAGGGGGGGGGGGTTTTCCCCGACCCCACCAGGGACCACCACCGTCGCGAGTTAGCTCTCGCACACCTAAATTGTCATTAACTAATTAATATGGTTTTTTTTCCCTAGCTAATTACCTCTCGCAAAGGTAAATATTCAAAAAGTCCTTATTATTTGGTGTAGCGGTGGGGGAGGGGGGGTGGGGCTTCGCACCACTACCCCGACTAACGCGACCAACGTTTTCAATGCGATCTGTTGTTAGTTCTCGCGAACTAAAATAAAAAAAAAAACCGTAATTAATACGGCTTTTTTTTGGCGACTAGTTACCTCTCGCATAGGTAATTAGTCCAAAAATCTTTATTAGGTAAGACTATAGATTGGGGAGGGGGGGCGGGTTTTCCCCGACCCCACCAGGGACCACCACCGTCGCGAGTTAGCTCTCGCACACCTAAATTGTCATTAACTAATTAATATGGTTTTTTTTCCCTAGCTAATTACCTCTCGCAAAGGTAAATATTCAAAAAGTCCTTATTATTTGGTGTAGCGGTGGGGGAGGGGGGGTGGGGCTTCGCCCCACTACCCCGACTAACGCGACCAACGTTTTCAATGCGATCTGTTGTTAGTTCTCGCGAACTAAAATAAAAATAAAAAACCGTAATTAATACGGCTTTTTTTTGGCGACTAGTTACCTCTCGCATAGGTAATTAGTCCAAAAATCTTTATTAGGTAAGACTATAGATAAGGGCGGGGGGGAGGGTTTTCCCCGACGCCACCAGGAACCACCACCGTCGCCAACTAGTTGTCCCCGCGCTTCAGTTAGCTCTCGCACTCGTTAATTTTCATTAACTAATTACTATGGGTGTTTTTTTTTCCCTAGCTAATTACCTCTCGCAAAGGTAAATATTCAAAAAGTCCTTATTATGTGGTGAAGCGGGGGGGAGGGCGGGTGGGGTTTTACCCCCCCCCCCCCTCCTGGCTACCGCGACCAACGTTTTCAATGCGATCTCTTGTCAGTTCTCGCGAACTAAAATTTTAAAAACCGTAATTAATACGGCTTTTTTTTTCGCGACTAGTTACCTCTCGCATAGGTAATTAGTCCAAAAATCTTTATTAGGTAAGACTATAGATTGGGGAGGGGGGGTGGGTTGACCCCGACCCTACCAGGAACCACCACCGTCGCCAACTAGTTGTCCCCGCGCTCCGGTTACCTCTCGCACTCGTTAATTTTCATTAACTAATTACTATGGGTTTTTTTTTTCCTAGCTAATTACCTCTCGCAAAGGTAAATATTCAAAAAGTCCTTATTATGTGGTGTAGCGGCGGGGGAGGGCGGGTGGGGTTTCAACCCCCCCCCCTCCTGGCTACCGCGACCAACGTTTTCAATGCGATCTCTTTTTAGTTCTCGCGAACTAAAATTTTAAAAACCGTAATTAATACGGCTTTTTTTTTCGCGACTAGTTACCTCTCGCATATGTAATTAGTCCAAAAATCTTTATTAGGTAAGACTATAGATTGGGGAGGGGGGGCGGGTTAACCCCGACCCCACCAGGAACCACCACCGTCGCCAACTAGTTGTCCCCGCGCTCCGGTTACCTCTCGCACTCGTTAATTTTCATTAACTAATTACTATGGTTTTTTTTTCCTAGCTAATTACCTCTCGCAAAGGTAAAAATTCAAAAAGTCCTTATTATGTGGTGAAGCGGCGGGGGAGGGCGGGTGGGGTTTTACCCCCCCCCCCCTCTTGGCTACCTCTACCAACGTTTTCAATGCGATCTCTTGTCAGTTCTCGCGAACTTAAATTTTAAAAACCGTAATTAATACGGCTTTTTTCGTGACTAATCACCTCTCGCATAGGTAATTAGTCCAAAAATCTTTATTAGGTAAGACTATAGATTGGGGAGGGGGGGCAGGTTTTCCCCGACCCCACCAGGAACCACCACCGTCGTCAACTAGTTGTCCCCGCGCTTCAGTTAGCTCTCGCACTCGTTAATTTTCATTAACTAATTACTATGTTTTTTTTTTTCCCAAGCTAATTACCTCTCGCAAAGGTAAATATTCAAAAAGTCCTTATTATGTGGTGAAGCGGCGGGGGAGGGCGGGTGGGGTTTTACCCCCCCCCCCTCCTCCTTGCTACCGCGACCAACGTTTTCAGTGCGATCTCTTGTCAGTTCTCGCGAACTAAAATTTTAAAAACCGTAATTAATACGGCTTTTTTTTTCGCGACTAGTTACCTCTCGCATAGGTAATTAGTCCAAAAATCTTTATTAGGTAAGACTATAGATTGGGGAGGGGGGGTGGGTTGACCCCGACCCTACCAGGAACCACCACCGTCGCCAACTAGTTGTCCCCGCGCTCCGGTTACCTCTCGCACTCGTTAATTTTCATTAACTAATTACTATGGGTTTTTTTTTTCCTAGCTAATTACCTCTCGCAAAGGTAAATATTCAAAAAGTCCTTATTATGTGGTGTAGCGGCGGGGGAGGGCGGGTGGGGTTTCAACCCCCCCCCCCCCCTCCTGGCTACCGCGACCAACGTTTTCAATGCGATCTCTTTTTAGTTCTCGCGAACTAAAATTTTAAAAACCGTAATTAATACGGCTTTTTTTTTCGCGACTAGTTACCTCTCGCATAGGTAATTAGTCCAAAAATCTTTATTAGGTAAGACTAGGGTCCCCCGAATCGTTATTGCCTGCACTGCCTATGAGCCACTAAGGGCCAAGCTGCTGAGGGAAACTGGGCTCTACACACTGTCGGAGAGCGACTTTCCTCAGCTGGTGTCTAAAGACAACTACCAGCACTTCATAAATTTCGTCTCCGGGTGGAAGGAAGCTGTGGGCCCAACCCACTTCACCTTGGGTAGAAGATCTCCATTGAGGCCGCAGAACAGAGCAGGCGAAGAAGGAGGCAGTGGCTGAAGCTTAGACACTGAGCACCGGCTGTGAAGTAATGTGATCTACTTGCAGCAGTGGTATGTTATGCAGTCATGCTTATCATACCACTATTGCTAACACTCGTATTACCTTCAAGGTACGGTAGAGTGAGAAATAAAATAAAAATAAAAAAATAAAAAAATATAAAATTTAAATTTTATTATATGGCCTTTTCAGTAGCGAAATTGCTCAGCTCGCGCCTTCTGTACCGAAACGTAGTATTTAGGATTTACAAACCCATTATGATGCGAAACATGGCCGCTCAAATTGAGGGATGAGCAACGCTTTTGGGTTTTTGAAAATAAAGGGGGTGGGGCACAATGAAACAGTTAGTGCTTTGGTCGAACCAAAATGTCTAGAGCATCCAAATTCATACAGCAAGAGGTAAGGGTAACTCAAAGTCACCTATTTGTCCTCTTTCGACTTGTTGCGCGACAGACTCCACGTGCTGAAGTGCGGTTTTGTGTGGCAAAACTGAAATTTTTCGTCGAACGGATTTTCGTCTCTAGGTATGAGTAATTATTTTATTCAATCTGCTCTTACAACTTTTTCATTATGCATGTATCTCATAAGATTTTGCCTGACTTCGGCTTCCCTACCTCTTCACGTTCATCGTAGGAAGTTAAAGACATCAAAATGGCTCGTATAGGGTTCCTTGAAACAAGGGCGTTCGGGGCACAATGAAACGTTTCATGGAGTCCCACGAGTGCAATAAGCGGTCGGTTTTTTCATTTTCTTACAGATTGGTGCGAAATTGAGAGCGGAACACAAAAAAAAAAAATGTATTAATTTATGACAACTTTCTTCCCCAGTCAAATTTTCCTCTTTCCTAAAGAATTTCGGGGCTATTCTAAAACAGAAGAAGGAGAAACCGACTGGAAGCCGAATAAAGTTTTTTGGTAAATTATGGTGTTGCTTTTTTTCAACTGTTTCATTGTACCCCGGTCATGGGGCACAAGGAAACAAAATTATTTTTTTTGGAAAATAGCTGCTCGCGGTCAGACATGATGCATTAAAAAAAAATCTTAGGTGGGGTGCTATTGGTAAAAAAAAAAATCTGGTGCGTGCGCGCAACACACAACTTTCACTTACCAACTTACATAGATTAGAAATTAATGTGTTGTGTTAATTGCCACTTCTCAGAGTTATACATTTTTCCACATTCATTTCTTATTTTTGTTTTCATTTGCTCAGAAAAAAAACAAAACACTAATTTCTTTTATTATTAAATAAAAGTTTTTACTTGTGATAATTCGGCAATGCAATGCAATACTCCAAGTCGTCTGATTTTATAATTTTCTATGTACTTGTTGAATATTTCATTTAGTTCCCATGAAACAAATAATTTTCATTAAATGAACAGAACATCTTTAATTATAACCCATTGGTTTGTCATTAAAGGCGTACGAATGCGTGAGCTCAAGATGTTTTGACGGAATATTTTTCTTTTTTTCTCCTGGATATGTTTACTCGATTTTTTTCATATATCATATTTAGCCATTTCTTATTTTTAGGCGTGATGAGAGACAGTTAATTTCTCAATATAAACTAAAACAATGGTACTTTATAGGAAAACAAAAAAGGCCCCTTCCCCATTTAAGCCCCCTCAGAAAATTTTAATACTGATAAAACTTACCTGATATTATTGAGCACCTAATTTTCATTAAACATGACGAATTTGATCAAAATCATTAAAGCCGTTTTAGAGATAATAGAAAAAAAGGTAAAAATTGGAAAAAAAAAGTCATGAAATAAAGTGCCCCCTGAGTTGGACCAATTTTGATGAAATGTTGGCTTTCACATATTTGGTATATACATACTCGTACATCAAATACACAGTTTGTTCAAAATCGTTAAAGCCGTTTTTGAGTAAATAAAAAAAAACACGTGAAAATGATACAAAATTTATTAAGTAAAGTCCCCCCTCCGGTTGATCAATTTTGACGAAATTTTTACAGTCAAATCTCGGGCATATTAATACATCAAATACTTAGTTTAATCAAAATCGTTAGAGCCGTTTTTGAGAAAATCGAAAAAACGTAAAAAGTTATTAAATAAAGTACCCCCACCCTTTGACCAATTTTGATGAAATTTTTGCTGTCACATCGCGGGCATATACATACACTAAATACCCAATTTCAGGTTCGCACGGTTAATAGTTTTTGAGCTAGTCTGTTCTCACACACACACAGACAGACCATTTCGCGGGACTTGGTTATTTCGACTCAGGGGACCCCAAAACGTGTATTTCCGTTGAAAACCGGAAGTCGAAATTTTTCACGATCGCAATACTTCCACTTACTATATATTTCATATATAGGTAAGAGAAAGTAAAATTGTGTTTCATTGTGCCCTAATTCCCCCTACTGCATAGAATGTTTGGACCGATGAGGGAAGACCTAACCGCAGAATTTAGATGCTTTAGACACAAAGCCGAACTGAACCTGGTATATATGTATAATTGACGAGATAGCATCGAGACAAATAAAATTGCTAAAATTAGTAGTGAAAGAATTCTGAAAAGATTGAAAAACGCGGTGCCGTATGGAAACGTCCGAAAGGTAGCCGAGACTGAGGTGGGAGGTACGTTAAGGCAGATCTTTCAAAGTTGGATTTGGACTGGGGGGACTGGCGTTCGATGGAAGGAGGTGTGCAGGGAGCGAGTTGTGGTGTCGGCATCGAACCTTCGGGTTCGTCAAGCCTTCATTATTATGATTAATTAATTAATTTATTATTTGTATATTTGGTCAGTAAAAATATAAACATCCATTGTTCAGGCAAGTTAGGTTTTATTAATAAAAACCTTTGGTTTCCCTGATGAAGAAAGTATGGCCGGTGCTCAATGCTTTTAGTTTTGTTGGTTAATGTATTAAAATTTTTTAAATAATAAAAGAATAAGATGAAAGATAGAATAGAATAACATAAAATTTATTTAACATAAAGTTTACCTGTGTAATTTAGAAAATAATAGCATAATAAAAAGGAGAACAAAATAATATGAATGAAGGGAAATTAAGAAAATTCTCTGATATTTAAAGCTTAAACTATAATTTATTAAATACAAATAATTTATTAAATAAAAATGAAACTAATGATTGAACGAAAATAAAACACAACTTATAAACTATTATAGACCAAAATATGCTTTTATCGAATGGCCATTGATGAACTAAAGAGTAAAGTAATAAACAAATGACTAATAACTATAATACAAAGACTGAATTCAGCAATTTGATTTAATTTTAAAAGATAAAGTTCAATGTTCAGAAAATGTTATTTAAAATTGAAGATTAAACACAATGTAATGTTCATACATTATTAAAAAAAATAATGATGGAAGTATTTTACTTTAAAGGTCCATCCCGCTTGGAACTTAATCTTCCTCTTCGCTCGTCTTCTAAAGTAATGTTTGCAAATGTGCACAATACACAACTGAACACCCTGGGTGAACTAGAATGTAATAAATGTTTTTAAAGAATGTTTTTAAGTGTGAGGTGTAATGCGTACTCGCTTGGCGAGAATCAACAGCTGACTGACTTGAAGCGTCTTTTGTCTCAGAGCGTCTTCGACCAATCAGAAACGCCCACGCACATTACACTAAACTAATGCTAATTAAATACTTAATATCGATTGGTATGACGTATATAATTTATATAATTATACTATTATATAATAACTTGATACATAATCATTACATTAATAATAATAATTAATTAAATTTAAAATTAATTTGAAAATAATGAATTAAACAACAAATAAACTAAAATAATTTAAAACACCATATGGGTTCCCTGAACATCCATTAATTCATAAGAAGCGAGGTACTGGGGGCTTATTGTTACTATCAATATCAAAGCAGAATACTTTTGCGTCTGTATTAGTTACTTTTGCTATGAATTGTGGATGCTGCCATGATAGGAAAAGTAAATTGAATTAATAATTTAATATCAAAATTTGTAAAGTACTGTATATGGGCAACCCGGTGGTCAGTTTTACCTGAAGGCGGGTAGGTCTTGGAAATACCCCTTGTAAGTATTGGGGCAATAAACCTTCTGTTAGAAATTCAAAATAAGCAAAGCTTAGGACCGACAATGCTGCCGACAAACACCTAGGGAAATACCTAAGAAGATTGCTAGAGAAATTTGTAGCCATAAACCCTGGTTTTGCCCCGGCAAAGAGAAACACGTTCAATATAGAAAGGAAGGGAAATTTTAGGCAGCCAGCCAATCAGACGAAGTCTGGAACCAACCAGCCAGCCAATCAGAAGAAGTCTGAAGAGAGTGGGGGAAAGAGGACTTATACGGTGAAGAAAGAGGCTCGAGGAGTTCTGGGAGAGAGTGAGTTCGGAGGTGGACAGAGGTCGGGGGAGTGTGCCAAGAGGGCGAGAGTGGAACGAGAAGGGCAGAGGACCAGATAGGCAGGAGCGGAGAGTCCAGATTTCCGAGAGAGACTGAGATGGGATGCTGTGCTGAGACTGAGAGAGCGTCAGAGATGGCAGAGACTAATCCAGCAGATAGGCCAGAGACAACACCAGAGAGTGCCCACCAAATAAGGTTAAGACATAAACAGTACCTACTATTTGTAATATTGTGTGGTTAGTATTTATTAAAATAATGTTAAATTGCCAGTCAGCATCCATTAACTAATTTGTGCTAGTAAAATATGTTTATATGATCTATTAAAGGGGGTATAAATAATTTACATTATTGGTCAATAAAATTAAAGATATAGTTCAATTTAGATTTGTTTATTCAATATCATTTACCCTATGCCACAGGTTTATTAGAATAATATAGGATTGGTAAACACGTCACCTTTGGAAACGTATCCAATTTACATTAAGGTGAATTAAGTACATTAATTACAATATTAATTACATATATGGCGTTTCTGGTAACCCCCACCCGCCTTAGAAAAGCGGGAGACCAGAAACCTAGCAATTAAAATGGCATCCCTTGTGGGGACGTACTTACCAATTTGTTCATATCATTAGTTGACATTGCTTGTTAAATTATACAAAGTGGCATAAGGGCGAATATTTGTAAGGTTTGATAATTTCTTTAATCTAACAAATTCTCCAGGATTTCGCTTTAAACATTTGCTCCGTTTTCTCGTGCTCTCTTTCCTTAGAGTTATATTAGTGATGTGTGTGAGGAAGGCTGTCCTTATACTTCTTGTTGTACGGTCTTATTAAAAGTGGCTTGTTTCTTGTGTTATATTTAACCAGTGCTTGCGTTTAAACCTATCGCAGAGGTTTCAATAGATATTAGAAGAATAATATACGCGCACGATATTTTGATATGGCTTTGAGGGTAGAAAACGAGAAACTACCACAGCCGAATACGGGGTTGGCTGAAGGAATAGCGATCCCACATCCAGAAGCAACTCAGCCACAGACCATGGAGAAAACAGAAGAAAATAGCCTCAGCCCAGAAGAAATGTTATGGCAGCTAATAAAAGAGATGCAGAAAAATCAAGAAGATAGACATAAAGAGCTAAAGGAAATAATAGAAGAGCATAATAAACACCTACAGGAAATAAATGAAGCTTTTTACACAACGAATCTGAAGTTAGAAGCATCTGCAAAACGTTTCACTAAACCTGATGAGGAAACACAGAAACAACCCCTATCTGAAAGTGAAGATATGAATGAGAGTGCAGAAGATATGCCCAATATACCAGTCAATATATCAGTGGAAAATTGTATTGATAAACCTCCTGTCACCAATTCTGTGAAACCTGGACCGTACGAGATGTCTGCTTTCAAGTATACAGAAATTATTAGCGACGAATCTCCAAGGAAAGAACCTGTTTATAATGTTCAATCTGGAAGTGGTAACATAGAGACTAATTACGACGGGCAAGATAAGGTTCTCTTTTAAGTTGAAGATGAAAGGAAGAATCTTCAAGAAGAAACCACTCAAGAGAATTTGCCAATATCTCAAGCTCAGGTAGAAACTCTTGAATCTTGCCAAGTACGTGAGGAAATTGATATGTCCCATGAAAAGGTTGAAGATGAAGAGAATGACCGACCTATGGCGATAGAAAATGAAGAAAATGTATTAAGCCTCCTAGAATTTATAAAATTAATAAACCCTAATAAGCCACCTCCAGGAGATTACTTAAACTCATTAAGTATGTTTATAGGGAAATCCCCGTTAATATACCGAAATTATCATGACAGTTTCGAAACAAATATTTATTTTAGGGATTCGACTATTAAGCCTATCACATTGATCATTTTACTATATGACTATTATATGGATTATTTGGTCATGGACCATGTAAAGAAGAAGCGCGTACGGTGTTATATTAAGACACGGTAGTCTTTATCCCAGACCAGGGGATAAAAAGGGTTTCCATCTAGCGTCCCTTCCGTTGACGAGCTAAAGGGTCCTGGCGAAGCCGTCGTCAGATCAACCCGTTCTGGATCAATGTAAATATAATTGTAAATATTTTTATGTAAATAAGTTTCTTTTTTAAATTTAGGAATTGATAGTTTTAGGATTTCAACTACACGAACTTAATAATAAACGGTTAAGTGGATCTCAGTGTTAATTCTTTTGATTGAAAATAAAAAATAAAAAAATATTAAAATTCATTTAGTAGAATGATTCAAAATAAAAGTGACATGTTCTTAAACAACGGTTTACAAAATGAGATTTGATTAATAAATGCAAAATAAAATATACAGTAAATTACCTAACAATGAGAAAATTAAAATGTTAAAGTTTGAATTTGTTTAAGCCACCTTTTCCACCGAAAAACTGGTAATAATCATTTATCTTAAATTGCCTTGATTGTGTAGTTCCTATGAGCAACCCCCCAATAATAACATTTAAATAACGTGGATCAATTTTGTATCTTTTGTGTATCCCAATTGGATTATTGTACTTTTTTACTTTGGAGTAGACAGAGGTCCTCCATCACCCCTGAAGTCGGGTTATTGTTTTAATTGTGTCTAGTAGGGAAAAACCCTCAATGTGGAGCAGCCGTAGTGCCTCCAGGTATCCCTAAGATTATTTTTGAGAAGATACTGAAATCTTCAAATACGCCCATAATACTGAGGCAACATTTTTATTGCTTTATTGATCCATTTGTAAAACTTGTATTATTATATAATTGATGGGGCTCATAATGTATTTAATCCGAACGTCCGGATAGGAAATTTAAAAATCTTTTGGATAAAGGCAAGATTTAGAAATTTGATGAAATTTTAAAAACTTTTAATCATACTTAAGAACTGAAATTCATTTAATAGAATGTGCAAATACTTAATCCTTGATTGTGACATAAGAAAACCCAAGATGGTACCAGGACAACCGATTTGTGAAAGTAAGAGTTTCGCCGTTCTTTTTTTGTCAGCGTGCTATTAAGAAAGGAAATACAAATACCGAATAAGACGTTCTAATAATTAACCCTGAAAATAAACATTTATTTAAAATATAAAGATTCCAAACAAAAATGATTTTAAAGCTAGAGTGGGAAAGAATCCCAAATAGTAGAATCCTCTTTGTTTTTGAAAAATGCTTGCCACACAATAAAATGATACTGTATAAACATTCTGCTTCTTGTTTTTGTTGTTTGTGAATTAAGAAGTTTTTCAGGATGTGAAATAAAGACAGAAGAACTCTGATCGCTATGTAAGTTATCTAGTAATTGTCTATGAAAAATTTATATATGAAAAAAAACAAATATCGAAAAGCTACTAATTTGTAACTATTGTAATATGAGGGGGTAATTACATGGAAGATCACAAGGTTTGTTATATTCTGCAACCATTCTGTAATTGTGAAATTTAGTTTTGAAGGTTGAGTCAAAATATTTTTAAATAGTAAACAAAAAACTTATATTGAGAATTGTTTTATTTTAGTTTTTGTTATGTAAATTGTAGCAATTGTAAATTTATTATCGTAGCTTGTTGTTTTACGAAAGGGTTTTGTTCATTTTTGTAATTATTTTATATGTTGTATCAAGTTGTTCAAGTGTTCAAGTAATGTTTTGTATGTTGTATGTTTTATATCATTTTGTTTTATTCGATGCTGAACAGTTAATTTTGTAGATAGGATTTTACTTTACGGATCTAAACTGATTATTAAAAATATTTTTAAAAGTATGTTAAAAGAAAAATCAATAAACCTACGTTTATTAATTTTTCTTTCCCTTGACACTAGGAGAATGCTATGTATTGTGGATGCTGCCATGATAGGAAAAGTAAATTGAATTAATAATTTAATATCAAAATTTGTAAAGTACTGTATATGGGCAACCCGGTGGTCAGTTTTACCTGAAGGCGGGTAGGTCTTGGAAATACCCCTTGTAAGTATTGGGGCAATAAACCTTCTGTTAGAAATTCAAAATAAGCAAAGCTTAGGACCGACAATGCTGCCGACAAACACCTAGGGAAATACCTAAGAAGATTGCTAGAGAAATTTGTAGCCATAAACCCTGGTTTTGCCCCGGCAAAGAGAAACACGTTCAATATAGAAAGGAAGGGAAATTTTAGGCAGCCAGCCAATCAGACGAAGTCTGGAACCAACCAGCCAGCCAATCAGAAGAAGTCTGAAGAGAGTGGGGGAAAGAGGACTTATACGGTGAAGAAAGAGGCTCGAGGAGTTCTGGGAGAGAGTGAGTTCGGAGGTGGACAGAGGTCGGGGGAGTGTGCCAAGAGGGCGAGAGTGGAACGAGAAGGGCAGAGGACCAGATAGGCAGGAGCGGAGAGTCCAGATTTCCGAGAGAGACTGAGATGGGATGCTGTGCTGAGACTGAGAGAGCGTCAGAGATGGCAGAGACTAATCCAGCAGATAGGCCAGAGACAACACCAGAGAGTGCCCACCAAATAAGGTTAAGACATAAACAGTACCTACTATTTGTAATATTGTGTGGTTAGTATTTATTAAAATAATGTTAAATTGCCAGTCAGCATCCATTAACTAATTTGTGCTAGTAAAATATGTTTATATGATCTATTAAAGGGGGTATAAATAATTTACATTATTGGTCAATAAAATTAAAGATATAGTTCAATTTAGATTTGTTTATTCAATATCATTTACCCTATGCCACAGGTTTATTAGAATAATATAGGATTGGTAAACACGTCACCTTTGGAAACGTATCCAATTTACATTAAGGTGAATTAAGTACATTAATTACAATATTAATTACATATATGGCGTTTCTGGTAACCCCCACCCGCCTTAGAAAAGCGGGAGACCAGAAACGTAGCACTTTTAATAACATTGTTACTAATTAGAGCTTTCATTGATTTGTGAATTATGATTTTATGTCAATAAAAATTATTTAAATGCAAATTAGTGTTGCAATATGGAAAAAAAATGGATATAAATTCATAGTGATTTGATCAATCAAATTTTAAGTTTAACGGCAAAGAATAACAAATTTTTATATTCCTCGTCATATAATTCAGATGTAATCCCATTACACAGTTGGAGACGAAGATGGCTTTGAAGCGGAGAAGCCCAATGTAACAGGCTGAGTGCTGAATATGAATCGGCTGGGATCGGGATGTTAGCACAGCTTTCATCTTCCCTTAGTGCCTCGGAGGCTAATTGATATGCAAATAAATCAAGAAGGTATGATCTGTGGGGAACTGGAGCGGAGAGAGCAACTGTTTTAGCTAACTGGATCAATATTAACTCTGTCGAGGATGTTCAGCACATCACACTGCTTTCTGTCAATACCCTACTAGGGATCGCTACATTAAATATGACACCATGGTGCACATCCGGCTCTAAAGCGTTGGATCGACAAAAGTAGGCTCACAAGTTACATTATCACAGGTTTTGATGGTGGAGACACTGCAGATATAAACTGTTATTTATAATGTTAATAACAATACAGACGACCAAGTGGTGTCTAAAAGAGTCCATTCAAAGTCTCCCAAAACAGTATGACTACTAGGTCTTCTATCAAGAGGCCAACAGGGATGTGACTGCAAGAGTGATTTGTCCAGAGGATATTGAGGATTAATATACCAAGGAAGGGTTAAGGGATGGGAGGATGTCGGCGGAAGACTGCGAAAGGATATTTAAGAATTGATAAGTTACTATCGGTTCTGTGAGGAAGTTCCTTTATCTAAAATCTATCCATTGTTCCCCAAGTCCTGATAAGGGTTATGGTAAGCCTTTAACCCGAAAAAGGTAGTGCTACTCGAAGGATTGATTTAGGTAGCGCTTCGTCGATGAGACGAAGTAACCTTATTATGGTTTCAGGGATGCCCAATCATCATTTAAATGCAGTATTTATAATTCTTTAAAACAGGCCTTATTTACACTTTTACTTTTTATGCCTTTAGTCAATAGGGAACGAAGAAAGGTATAATTTACTTACTTTAAGGTTAAGGTTGAATATACGAAAAACACTTTGATTTTTAATGTATGATTTATTGGAAAGAATAAATATTTTATACAAAAAACCTCAAAGATAATGTCACAAAAGCAAAATTGCCAAAGAAATAATGAAACAGTAAATAGAACCCAAATAAAACTATCGGTTTCTTTAAGAAATTTAGTCGAAAAGTTAGTGTAATGTATTTTTAAAGTTAAAAATCTGGTGCGTGCGCGCAACACATAACATTCACTTACCAACTTACTTAGATTAGAAATTAATGCGTTTTGTTAATTGCCGCTTCTCAAATTAAAAGAATGGCTTTAATTATGAACAATGACCTGTCTTTAAATGCGTACTCCGCATTCGTGGGCTCAACGAGTTTTATGAGTTGACTGAATATTTTTCTTTTTTTCTCCTCTTTATGTTTTCTTTATTTTTATCATATCTCATATTTAGCCATTTCTTATTTTTAGGCGCAACGAGAGACAGTTAATTTCTCTATATTAACAAAAACAAAGGTACTTCATAGGAAACAAACAAACATAAAAGGCCCCTGCCCCATATAAGCCCCCTCAGAACATTCTAATAATGCTAAAGCTTACCTGATATTAAAGAACACCTAATTTTCATTAAACATGACGAATTTTATAAAAATCGTTTAAGCCGTTTTCGAAATCATCGAATAACAGGTAAAAATTGGAAAACAAATATGAAATAAAGTGCCCCCTCCCTTTGACCAATTTTGATGAAATGTTGGCTATCACATCTTTGGCATATACATACATCAAGTGCCCAGTTTGATCAAAATCGTTTAAACCGTTTTTGAGTAAATAAAAGAAACACGTGAAAATGATACAAAATTTAATAAGTAAAGTCCCCCCTCCGGTTGATCAATTTTGATGAAATGTTGGCTACCACATCTTTGGCATATACATACATCAAATACCCAGTTTGATCAAAATCGTTAAAACCGTTTTTGAGTAAATAAAAAAAAAACACGTGAAAATGATACAAAATTTATTAAGTAAAGTCCCCCCTCCGGTTGATCAATTTTGATGAAATGTTGGCTATCACATCTTTGGCATATACATACATCAAGTACCCAGTTTGATCAAAATCGTTTAAACCGTTTTTGAGTAAATAAAAGAAAAACGTGAAAATGATACAAAATTTAATAAGTAAAGTCCCCCCTCCGGTTGATCAATTTTGATGAAATGTTGGCTATCACATCTTTGGCATATACATACATCAAATACCCAGTTTGATCAAAATCGTTAAAACCGTTTTTGAGTAAATAAAAAAAAAACACGTGAAAATGATACAAAATTTATTAAGTAAAGTCCCCCCTCCGGTTGATCAATTTTGATGAAATGTTGGCTATCACATCTTTGGCATATACATACATCAAATACCCAGTTTGATCAAAATCGTTAAAACCGTTTTTGAGTAAATAAAAAAAAAACACGTGAAAATGATACAAAATTTATTAAGTAAAGTCCCCCCTCCGGTTGATCAATTTTGATGAAATTTTTACAGTCATATCATGGGCATATAAATAGATGAAATACTCAGTTTAATCAAAATCGTTAGAGCTGTTTTAGAGAAAATCGGAAAAAAATTAAAAAGTTATTAAATAAAGTACCCCCTCCCTTTGAGCAATTTTGATGAAATTTTCGCTGTCACATCGCGGGCATATACATACACTAAATACCCAATTTCAGGTTCGCACGGTTTATAGTTTTCGAGCTAGTCTGTTCACACACACACACACACACACACACACACACACACACATACCATTTTGCGGGACTTGGTTAATTGGACTCAGGGGACCCCAAAACGTGTATTTCCGTTGAAAACCGGAAGTCGAAATTTTTCACGATCGCAATACTTCCACTTACTATATATTTCATATATAGGTAAGTGAAAGTAAAAAGTGAGCAAAGTCACCCTTTTGCTTTTACGCTAACTCGTTCTTCTCCTATAGACTTGATATTAATGTGTTTCAACTCAATATTCTAAAATTACTGGAGATACAACTCTTAGCCGGACAGAGAGTGCCGACGAGGTGACCCTAGGAGAGCCTACAGCGCTGGGAACACAAGTGATCTGTGCCTTACCCTTTCATCTCCTCGCGCCTCACCGCCCCCATCGATCCCCTAGCAAAGTCCCTTTATTAACTCCCTAGCTCCTCTTCTATCTACATCCGATGTTGGGTCTTGTCTCAACACCTCCAAGGGAATAATCACTGGGTGAATCTAGCTGCTGTAAGGAAAAAAAGGAAAATAAGAGTATATTCCAGAGTGTCTCAAAGTACTAGTTTCTAAAATTTTACGTATAATTCCATCGAGCTTGAATAAAATTAAAAAAAAAAAGTTTATCAAACAAACAAAGCAGGGTTTGAATCGATAATGATTAAAATTAAAATAAAAACCAAATCCGATCAAAATTTGAATCTGGAATTTTTAAAAATCATCTGATGATTTTTATTGAGAGTGATTTTTATTTTTGATCATAAGTGAAAAAAAATCATAAACTGATCATTATTTTTCGATTAAGAATAATAATAAGTTTCGACTAATACAAATAAGAAATAAGTATAAATTTTTAGTTTATTATTGTGATGTTCGGAAGAATACGTTTATTACACCCCCCTCCCTTAGAAATTTGATATTACATTTCACGATGCGTAGAATCCGAAAATTGAATAAAAAAATTCGTCAGTCCTCTGTACTCTGATTCAAAACTACTTTGCCAATTTTAATACAATTTTGCACAAAGGTCGAAGCTCATCCGGGAACAATCCTAGTACCTCTTTATCGTGATCCGCCATGTTGATTCAAAGCCAATACCTGATTTGAGGGGCCATAATTTGGTCATTATTAAAGTTAGAAGAAAAATAGCACCAGATTTGGACTCCGCGTGATATAATACATTAATTTGCCTTTAAAAGGCGATTTTTATTTTCTGATCAATATCTTTCTTGATCACAAATTAATCATTATTATTTAATTAATACCGTATCATTCGATGAGTAATCATTATTTTGAATCCAATTGATAAAAACCAAAGATCGGTTTAAAATGTTATTTATAAATTAAGAATAATTTTTACTTTCACTTACCTATATATAAAATATATAGTAAGTGGAAGTATTGCGATCGTGAAAAATTTCGACTTCCGGTTTTCAACGGAAATACACGTTTTGGGACCCCCTGAGTCGAAATAACCAAGTCCCGCGAAATGGTCTGTGTGTGTGTGTGTGTGTCTGTGTGTGTGTGTGTGTGTGTGTGTGTGTGTGAACAGACTAGCTCAAAAACTATAAACCGTAGGAACCTGAAATTGGATATTTAGTGTATGTATATGCCCGCGATGTGACAGCAAAAATTTCATCAAAATTGCTCAAAGGGAGGGGGTAGTTTATTTAATAACTTTTTAGGTTTTTTTTCGATTTTCTCAAAAACGGCTCTAACGATTTTGATTAAACTGAATATTTGATCTATTTATATGCCCGAGATATGACTGTAAAAATTTCATCAAAATTGATTAACCGGAGGGGGGACTTTACTTAATAAATTTATCATCATTTTCACGTGTTTTTTTTATTTACTCAAAAACGGCTTTAACGATTTTGATCAAACTGGGTATATGATGTATGTATATGCCCGAGATACGACTGTAAATATTTCATCAAAATTGATCAACCGGAGGGGGGACTTTACTTAAAGAATTTTATCTAATGTTTACGTTTTTTTTTTTATTTTCTCAAAAACGGCTATGATGATTTTGATGAAACTGGGTATTTGATGTATGTATATGCCCGCGATGCGACAGCCGAAATTTCATCAATATTGGTGAAACGGAGGGGGTACTTCATTTAATAAACTTTTTCTTATGTTCACGTGTTTTTTTTTATTTACTCAACAGCGGCTGTAATGGTTTTATTAGACTGGATATTTGGTGTATGAATATGCTCACAATGTGACAGACAACATTTCATCAAAATTGGTCAAATGCAGGGGGCTCTTTATTTCATAACTTTTTTTTCCAATTTTTACATTTTTTTGGAATATCTCAAAAACGGTTTTAATGATTTTGATTAATTAATCTTTGTTAATCAAAATCAAGTCATCTTTTTTATATTATTTATAAAAATGGCAATTAAAAAACATGCCGATTTCTAATGTAAGTAAGTTGGTAAGTGAAAGTTGTGTGTTGCGCGCATCGCACCAGATTTTTAAATTAAAAATCAGAAATAATAATTATAAGATGATATTTTGGAAAAAAAAATTATCGTTTTCAAACCCTGCAAAAAAGATAAGTCAATTGAGTGATGGCTATATTCTGCTGTTAAGGTTAAAATTCTCTAAAAATGATTTTGAAGTACAATGAAACTCCGATTATCCGCAATATCAGATTTACGATTGAACCTATTTTAACCGTTTATTTTAGTGATTCATTAAAACTGTGGTTGTTTGTAAAATTATATTTATATAATAACAAATTTTCATTAACATTAACAATTTTTTTTCCTTGTTTAAGGACATGTCAACCATTGAGATCATTATCGTCCAACTCTATAGGTAGTTTTTTGACAATTTAGATTAATACTGGATACATGGATAAAATATAGATTAATTCTGGTTAAGAATGGATAGGATAATACCGGAACAATTTAGATTAACGGTTTAACATAATATTTTTTTTTTTCAGATAATATTACAGTCACTATTATAAGAAGATATTTATCCTTATATATATATAAAAATCTCGTGTCCCGATTTTTGTCTCTCTATTTCTCAGAAACTACTCAACCGATTTTGATGAAATTTGGCTCAATGTATATAGTTTTGGCCAACTTAAGGGACCGGATAGTTTTTAACTTGATTAGTAACTCCTACCGAACACTTATTAGCCGAAGGTTTGGGAAATCGAGGTCTCAAAGAAATTGAGAAAAACGCCTATCAAAAGGACATATATGACGCGTTAACCAAGATTGGCATGACCCTGAGCAAAATTAAACCCGTTGTTAAACTAACAATACCAAGTTGAAGTAGTGTTAGGCCAATAATCAATAGATCAATGGCCGAGGTTATCAAAACTTACTTCAGTCATCCTTTTTAAAATTAGTGGAAAAATATAGCCATTTCGAGTTAATTTATACCGATCCATAAAAAAAGGGCGATAGTGTTGGCAGCTCTGTGAGTCGTAAACACAATCAGCTCCTTTTTAATCAAACTAAATTGAAATTTGAGATGTAAAAAATAAAAACTTTAACTTTCCTATATTCTTTACCAAATACTTTTAAATGGTGTAATGCTCTATTCTCAATCACGTTGGATTTTGATTAGCTGAAAGGTTTTCATCTTTATCAATGAATATTGGTATTACTGTATTTGTTTAAAAATATTAGGATATAACTACTGAGCCACAGCAACGCGTGGCCGGGTCTGCTAGTATTTTTATATTATTTTTAAAAAGATTAATCAGATTTGTGGCTCTTAAAAATTGAAGGCAATTTGATATGGTAGAAGGATCGTTTCCCAGAAGTTCACACATTCGTCTCGGCAGCCCACGTTCCTCTCTTTGTTTTTGATAAATCAAGCATTCATCCAAAACATGATTTGCATTGTTTCTTACTCCACAAGCTTCACATATGGAGGGGGCTCTCCTTTCATTAAATATTCGTGGCTGGATCTTGCATGTCCTATCCGCAGTTGGGTTGGGCCACTTATTCCTTTCTGTTTCCAGAAAATGAAGTGCTCCATGGCTAAACGCTAGTCTTTAGCAACCTCAACTTATTTTCGGTTTGGGCATCCCACAATGATCCCCACGCTCTCCAAACAGCGTGTTTTAGATTCGGGCGTAAATCGAATGCAAGGATTTTCCTATCATAAGAATCGGAAGTCTGTGAGTACATGCTGAATTAGCACATGTTAATATGGTTATCCGATCCTTGCTTATTTTTTGGCCTCGTGCTGCTAGTTCTAGCTCTCTAAAACAAACCTGTTTCATCTGCATTGTAGATTAAATCTCTATCAAACCCTACGCGCTTTACAGAAAATTCCTCTACAAACTTCACAGCTGAATGGGTAGCGGCAGACATTATTTCACTATGAATTTCTAGTTCGCGAATGCCGTGGCTTTCTTAAAAATTTCTTAGCCAACCTTGACTTGCCTTGAATTTCGGATCTTCCTGCAACTTGTTATTGAACATCAATGCTTTTTCACAGTGTAATGGACCTGATATTGGTTGGCAACTCGTTATTGAATGGCATATTCATGGTTTTTCTCGACGAACTTCCGTCATCATTTTCAATATTTGAACTATTTTTTTTTAATATGTCAACATTTTTTTTAATGTCGGAAATTGTCGATGTTCCGACACCGAACTCATCCGCCAATTTTTTAACCAGATTCGCCTTTCTTAAAACGTTCTACGATTGTCAGTTTTTTTCGGACCCAGTTAAAACCACTCGTTTTCTTTTAGGTGCCATAAGTTTTTAATAGACCACTCGCGACACTAGTAGGAATGAAACTGGAAAAAATTGTTGGACGTGATCTGCTTTTAGGAATTCACTAATTCTTGCTCTTGTCCGTCTATATAGTATGTCTATCATAGTGTACAATAGAATTTATTGCTCCAATAGGTGTAGTTTGTAATTTTGTAACAATACGTCATGAAAACATACATTGATGAACTAAGCGAAGAGCAACAAAATAATTAACGAATTAAAAAAAAAAACAATGTACCAAAAAAAAATTCTTTATTCAATCCAGATAATCGGAAGTTCGCGTCTTGCGGTGTTTTTATAGGGAGTAATAAATCTTGCTTATGCCGTCCTATAGGATTTAACGATAGGCTCTCGGTATTAACAGGTAACAGATAGGTCTCGAGCCTGTACGACGCCAGATACTAGTTAAAGATACTTATCCTAATAATACCTGGATAGATAAAAATGTAGGACTCCCACTCAAGCATCGTCCGATTAGCCTTAGAGGCATAAAGTGACGTTAACCCTCCGTTGGTCGCGTTGTAAGCATTTCGCTCACACTTGCCGAAAATCTTGTGTCTTTGGCTTATTTCTTTTTATTTAATTCTGATATTTTTTCTATTTGTCATTTATACATTAACTCACTTTAGCAAGTTATAAAACGTTTTGTTCGAAAAAACGGGAGCGTGAGCAAATTGCTCACAGCGCGACCATCCGTGACACAGAACTGAGCCACCTTGCGGGCCGCTCCCTGACCTGCACGGACTTGTCCATCTCCGCAGTAATTAGCCCAAATTTTGTCAGTAGAGGTTTGTCTTTCTTTGAGGAAATATTGTAGCTGTTCCGTTTGGTAGTTTAGTTCGGAAAATGAGTGGAACAAGACGTGCTGCGATGCTATTACGGCTTTTGGAGGATAATCCGGAAGAAAAAAATGACTAAGTATTTTCGTCTCTTCTCTTAGGTTTTTTAGTAAAAGGTTAGATTAGTTTTTATATTTTTGAGTAAAATAGGGTATTTCATTTTTAGATCGTTATTCCTGGCTTCTTGAAGTTGAGCAAAGTGGTAATACTGGAGGTCATATCTCCAGTCTTCCTTTCGAAAAATCCGCGGACTTGCCAGAATTAGTGCCGGAATTCGAGTATCAACGTACCAACTTTATGCGATTTTTTATATTTTTATAATTTTTTTTTCTTTTCAACTAAAAATTTCTTTTTGTAATTTTGAGTAATGTATGCTATTGCAATTTTCTTATAATAACTACTTCTTTTGTTAAACTAAAAATAGTGTTAATAAAGACTTTTATTCTTTTCTATTCATTCCACTCCTATAAATAAATTATAATAAATGCATTAAAATTGATGAAAACACCTTAAAGAGATTAATAATTTAATGATAAAGATATTCTAAATTAAAAGAAACAAAAATATTGCGAAGAATGCTGCTGAAAAATAATTGAATCTCCAAAAACTGAGGTGTGAGCAATTTGCTCACGCGCGACGAACGGTGTCCCACGGAGGGGCGCGACCAGCGCCTGGTTAAAAAACAAACAACCAATTTACATTCGGTTCAGAAATATTTTTAAATTTAATGAAATATGTTTTCTTATACACAAGAAACATATAAATTATTATTAATGTGTTATAATTAGAAACTGTTAGCCAAACCCTGTTATATCTTTTTTTTTTTTTAAATTACTTTTTGGCGTCAAAATCATCTCTCAAATGCCTTCTGTCCATGAATGGCTACAACGATTTTGGTTTAAACAAATTGGTTTAAAAAAGATGCGGATTTAAAAATTATTAATTATTTTTTGGTGTTTCAATTATGGAATTTATTCTGATAAATATTATATCTTTTATTATTAAATACTATATACCGACTTACAATTACCAACTGTCGTCAAACAAATAAGTCACCTCTATTCTGCCTCTTAATTCAAATTGCTAATGCCGTCCCTCGAATAGGACGTTAAACAGAGGTGATGGACGTTAAATGCAAAGACATAGCATAATTAATGACATGGCCACGACTAGCAAACCTTATAAGTGGTGGAAAGGTGTTGGATGAGAGACCTCCTGCTGATTGTTGCTTTTTTGCGGCATGGGCAAATAAAAGTTTTTAAAAAAAAATCGTTTATTATTGCCATGTAATTGAAACATTTTATGCCTTATTTTTTATTTATTTTTTTAATTTCAACTATATACAATTTTAAAAACATAAGGAAAATATAGCATTTGTTCACTAAATTCCTTAATCATAACGCTATAAATCACTCATTATCTTCCATCTCATTATATTCTCGGATAATTCGAAAATCATTATCATATATGATTTAGGTGAATTTAGCTTCGAACCCCCCCCCCCCTTTAAATAACCAGCTTAAACGCATTACAACTTTTGTTCTGTTATTCTGATATTTAGTAGTCGACATAGAGTTGGAGGATTCGTTCGTTGGTTTACAAAACAATATGAATTTGTTATATGCATTTTTCGGGACAAATAAAAATTAAAATAAATAAGTAAGTACTTTATAACGCTTGGCATACAGAATAACTAGTAGCAAACTAATATTTGCAAATATAATACTGTATTCTTGATAAAACAAACAATAAATGCTCATGTTTTGCTTCCTTTTTTTTCAATTTAAACGGTATGAAAAAAAATTACTATTTACCTTAAATAAGTACACACAGAGAAATGTAGGACAGCCCACCTGTAACAAAAAAAATGTTTGTTAGTTGTTGTGGCCAACACACTTTAAATTATTTTTTTAATTTATCTCAATTAACTTTAATTGTTTTTAATTTGTATTAACTAGTCATACTAAGTTAAGTGACATTGAATTCGAGTGTGGTCAGCTTCGGAAGCACTACGAAGGCTTCGGGTCACTTCGGAAGACTTCGGGCCGCTTCGGCAGCCCTCGGCTGCTCTCGTTCAATCAAATGTTTAAATTGAAAAACAAAAGAATTATTAAATTAAAATTACACACAGGCGGTGTGAGTGTTGTCCGTGAATGTTGTCCGAGTAGATTGTTTTGAACCAGTTTCAACATCGAGACCTCAAGGCACATTAATTCTCAAGAGGACAAGCATCTATGGCCCAGAAGCCTAAGCAGGTTTTGGATTGCTTATTCCCAAAGTTGTCAGCAGGTAACAACTTTTATTACTCACGGTGAACAATTAATCGCATTGAGCGGACAGATAGTGACCTCGGACCAGTCTGGGTGAGGTGTAATTAGCCACAGTGGCTCATTGATATCGAAGGACTCTGATTAATAAATTGTTAAGGTAAAAGACTTTAATATTGACATTAAAATATTTTCATCAGCTAATGTACAATTCATATTAATGTTAGTGCACATGCAATTTTATCTAAATATTTAGGCAAATTTAAAGATATCTTCTCTAATTAATTAATGTTAATTTTAGTATAATGCTGTTTATAGAAATTTCTTTCAATTACTATTTTTCCTAATTTTGTTTGTATTAGCTCATGAGCTTTATTTTGTTTTATGTTTCCATTTTTTGTCATAATTGTACATAGCAAGGTTCAAAATATAGCCATCCGGCATTGCTTTGAAGTTTATTTATGTTTATTTATTTTTTAATTTATTTTATTTAACTTTAAATTTTCACCAGCCTATGGTGAGGTGGTTGGGCTAGGAAAGGCTTACTCTGAACCTCTACCCGCCATCACATTAGTCAATATTAAAATTCATATTGCATTCTAAAATTTAAATTAAAAAAAAAATTTAAGGTGAAACAAATTCATATGATTTTGTTTGTTACAATGAAAAGAGTTCTGTACTTTTTGTCGGAAGTTACAAAACTGTTTTTGTATACGTTATGGGCCCCATATCCCCTCGCTAGGCACTTCCTGGATGTATTCTGCGCTCCGAGCTGGTACCGACTGCATGCCTCCTACATCTAGAGGCTGACCATATCATTTTCTTGTAATTTATTTATTATTTTTTTATTTGTCCCTCCATTACTCGCCATTTAGATTCTAAGGGGTTTTCCCATGTCAGGGAACTAATGCGGACTACAGTAAACCCTCGATATAGCGAACTGGTAGGGGGTTTGATATTAATAGTTCGCTATAAAGAGGTTCGTTATAACCGATGATTTTTTTTTGATTTTTTTTAGCCAATGGCCGCACTAGTTTGATCATATTTAAAAGGAAATTCATTCATTAGAACTAGTTAAATTAAAACGCATGTATGTAATTTATTTTTAGATAAAATACATATTAATTAAACAATGAGATTCTTTAATTTACCTGCCAAGTTCACTTGAGAGTTCTTTAGCCTTAGCTTTAATAAGAGGGTCTGAGATTGGTATTTGGGATCGTATTTGTTTAAAGTAATTTATCAATTTATTTCCAAATATTCATGAGCCGCAGAGCGCAGTCGTTTATTTGATGCTGAAGTTAATCCTTGGGCTGCGGTTGAATAAATTTAATCTTTGTTTTTTCTAATGGTTGACAATGTTGATTTTGGAATTTTTTTCCATATTTTTCTGCGATGGTTTTCTTAGTTTGAATTCCCAATTCAATATCCTGGAGAATTTTCAATTTTTCCTCAATTGAAAGAGTTTTTTTACATACGTTTACCAACAAACTCATTTTGTATTAAAAAAAAAAAACAGTATATACGACTACAGAATACTGATTAGAATAATACAGAGGTCGAAATAGAACTGAGCTAGTTTTGAGAAAAAAGTCAATGGAATCAAAGAGGGAGAGCAAAAGGAAATCGGATTAGTTAACAGTAAAAAAATACTTCAATTCAAGAAACTGGAGCTACTTCGTCTTCCCGCGCTCATTCTACGTAATACAGTAAAAAAAAAAAAAAAATTAATAAAAATTCTAGTAGTTCGTTATAACAGAATATAATAATTCTCAAGCATCAAATTTAGTTCGTAGTTCGCACTAACCGAGGGATTTCGCTATAACGAGGGGTTCAGCAAAAACATAATGATAATTCTTGGGGTATAGTATTTTGGTTCGCTATATCGAGGTGTTCGTTATATCCGTTTTCGTAATAATGAGGGTTTACTGTATTATTAAATGTTCCTTGGCTTTGGGCTTTGAACTGCCTATCTTCGGTTTATCAATATCCTTGACAACGCGTATTTCCTAAATTGTTTAGCCCATTCCCGCCACCCTAGGGGTTTATAATTCTATTCGTCTTTATTAGGCTGTTTGAATTGAGGTTTCGAAACGAAAACAGTTTTGACCTAGACGATAACAAGCCTGACGACTACAAGCCCTGCTACTAAGTACTACTAACAGTAGCAGTAGCAGTGGGGCAGCAGATGGCAGAGAGAAGTGGAGTCCTGAATATTGGATCGGGCTAAGGCAACTCCACTCCCCGGTGGCCAACTAATTATTCAGGGCTCTTTAATCCTTCACTAAACGCCCCTCTTCCGCTCACAAAACTAGTCAACCCGATTCTTTCAAACTTTCGACAAAGACAACGGTTATTTATTTGAAACTGCACCCCACATTATCAGCTAAGAGGCATTCATTATCACTCATTGCTGTAGGTCGGTAGCTACTATGCGTTGAATTAAAATTGCCTATATTTTATTCTTTTTAATACGGACAAATCAAAATTAATTGATAAAGATAAAAAAAGTTCCAGCTAATCTAAAAACCAAGAGAATTTAAAATATAACTTTACGCCAAATTTAAAATTGTTTGGTAAATAATTTAGAAGGGTTAATGTTTTTATTTTTTATTGATCTATTTAATAGGGTGTATAAAAAAAATGAACGTTTTAGACAAAAAATTAATATATATATTTTTTATACTTTACAATAAAATTAGTATTCAAAATATAACCCATTGTTATCTAATGTTGCTTGCCATCTTTCCGCCAGTTGCATGATCCCCTGCTATCGAAGAATTCCTGCACCTGTTTCGACTTCTTCAAAGGTATCAAATTTTTTCCCTTTCAAGAAGTGGGCCATTGACCGAAACAAATAAAAATCTGATGGAGCAAGGTCTGGGCTATATGGTGGGTGAGGAAGAAGTTCGATCCCATCAAGATTTTTTAATTTTTCCTTGGTCTGATGGGAAGTATGCGGCCGGGCGTTATCTTGCTGTAACAGAACTCCTTTTCGATTGCCTCTTTTTCCTATCTAACTGTATGCAATAGAGGTCAGAGTTAATTGTGGTTCCATGAGGTACGAATTCATGATGGATTACACCTTCATAGTTCCAAAATACGCCTTCTTCCGTTCTAAGGTCGTATCTCCACTGTGAAATTTTTGGAACCAACGCCGCGTGGTACGCTCGTCAAGGAGACCTTCTCCTTCAATTCTGTTGATTTCACGAGCCGCTTCAGCGGCAGAACACGATTTTTTCCAATAATGTCTCAAAATAACAAGAATTTCGTAAGACACCGTCATGTTGCTTCTCCAGCAAAAACTTGTGAACTGAGGTATTATTGAGTAAGTCCAGTGTTGATAAATAAAGTTGGATTAACATTCTAAAGAGTACAGGACTTGTTGGTAAACAATAAATAGGATTAACGTCTTTACAGTCCTTGGAATTCATGCATTTGACGAAACGGTCATTTTTTTTGATTTTTTCAGAGGCGGGATTACGTATAAATTCCCCACATCAAAAAGGAACTAATAAAGAATATGATTGGAATAGGGTTTAGTACAACCACAATTGACATCGAAAATTTACAAAATTAATATTTTGCAATAATACATATTAATTAAGTTCAGAACGTAACTCATGATGATATGAGGTATCGTATCAGTAGGTTTTACTGGAGACAGGTAATGAAAAGCGAGCACGGAGCGGGAGGAATCTCAAACCATGTTTCATGTTCTTACAGTTCTACTTATCAAAACATAAAAATGTAGAATATATATATATGTATAACATGCAACATGGTTTGAGATTCCTCCCGCTCCGTGTTCGCTTTTCATTACCTCTTTCAGGTAGAACCTACTGATACGATATCTCATATCACCATGCGTTATGTTCTGAATTTAATTAATATGTATTATTGCAACTGTTAAATCCATGGCAGTCATGAGCACTATGTTCCCCCATAAAAATGTGCACAAGGAAACATGGCACTCTCCGGATGGTATTACAGCAAGCCAAATTGATCACGTGTTGGTGTCCACCAAAAACTTCAGTTCCATAAATGACGTTAGAGCGTATAGGGGATATGACATCAACTCAGATCATTACTTAGTAATGATGAAGATGCGAGAAAGAATAAAGTGCACCGCAAAGAAAATGTTGCCCCGATGCGAGAAGTGGAACACAGAATGCCTTAAGACGGAAGAAGGGGTGACTAGGCTTTCTGAGAAATTTCGCGAAGTAATCATAAGCGAATCGGAGGAAGGAATAGCAATTGAAAATAAGTGGAAGCGGATCAAGCTAGGATTAACACAGTCTGCAAAAGAGGTGTGCGGAGAAAAGAAAAGTCATGCGCGCAACTATTGGTTCGATGAAGAATGCGAGCAGGCAATCAAGAAACGGAATGAAAGAAGATTGGAGTGGATTAGGCGAAAGACACGCCTTAGCTACAAGGATTATAAAGATGCCAGAATGCAGGCGAAGAGGTTGGTAAGAAGCAAGAAGAGGGAAGCGTTAAGGAAACAAATTGAGGAAATTGAAAATTCAAGGAGCAAACACGAATCCCGAAAATTCTACAAAATGGTTAAAAATGTTAAAAATGGACCGACCAGAAGGGGCAACATAATCAAAGATGACCATGGAAGAATGCTAATGCTGGAAGAAGAGGTACAAGAAAGATGGCGGCAATATTTTGAGAGTCTCTTGAACCCTAGGAGATCAGAAAACTGCTATGATGACCATGCACAATTACCGGTGGACACTCACGATGACTTGGAAACCATTCCACCTGATGTTGAGGACATCGAAGACATTTTGGGCAAACTCAAAAATAACAAGTCACCAGGTAATGATGGACTCCCCGCAGAACTCTTTAAAGCAGGGCAGGAAGAAATCGCCAGGGAATTGCAGGAACTAATAGCTCAAATATGGGAAGAAGAGAGCATACCTAAGGAGTGGAGTGAGGCCCTAGTAGTGCCCGTGTACAAGAAGAAGGGAGAATCAACAATATGTAGCAACTATCGAGGGATTAGCTTGCTTAACACCGCATATAAGATCTTCTCCATATCCCTTTACAATAGGCTCCTTCCATACGTGGAACGAAAATTAGGTGAGTTTCAAGGTGGATTCCGGCCTAACCGGTCAACTATTGATCAAATCTTCTCCCTTAGACAAATCGCTGAGAAGATGAAGGAGTATCAGCAGACTACTTGGATGCTGTTTATTGATTTCAGAGCAGCCTACGATACAATAATCAGATGTCAACTCATAGCAGACATGCATGAACTGGGGCTACCAAGTAAACTAATCCGTTTAGTAAGATGCACTTTGGCAAATACTACCTGTCAAGTTAAATGCTGTGGATTATCAGAGCCTTTTGAGGTGTTAAGTGGCCTAAAACAGGGGGACCCGATAGCTCCTCTTCTCTTCAATATCGCTCTACAAGCAATCATCAATAGAGCAGGAATGAACATGGAGGGAAAAATTTTCACCAAGATGACCCAGGTCCTGGCCTATGCAGATGACGTAGTCATCATTGGTAGATCCCTTCAGAGTGTCAGAGTCGCCTTTGAAGCAATGGATATCGAAGCAAAAAAGAGCGGCCTTCATGTCAATGCAGGGAAAACCAAGATTATGGCACTGGGAAAAGGTATACTGGGGAGGCAGACTCACTGTGAAATAGGCACGTACAGTTTCGAGGTGGTCAAAAGTTTTTCGTATCTTGGCTCTGTAATCAATGATAGCCTAAATGAGGAGGAAGAGATAGGAAAGAGAATAGTTGCAGGAAATAGAGCCTATTTCTCCATCTCTAACCTTATGAAAAGCAAACTTATAAGCCGTACTACCAAGTTTATGCTCTACAAGACACTTGTAAGGCCAGTGGTAACATACGGTGGAGAAACATGGACCCTCAACAAGAAAAGTACCAACCTGCTAGATAGGTTTGAAAGGGCGATTCTGAGGAGAATCTTAGGGGCTGTATGCGATAATGGCCAGTGGCGAAGAAGAAAAAACAATGAATTGTTCCGGCTCTATAAAGAAGCAAGCATAACATCCTACATCAAGATACAAAGGCTGAAATGGCTTGGACATGTGATAAGGATGAATAATGAAAGAGTGGTCAAGAGGTTGTATAAGAACATTCCGGATGGTGTGCGTCCACGTGGTAGGCCAAGAGGACGATGGAAGGATGCTGTGGAACAGGATCTTCGCAAACTGGGGATTCCTATCACCCTTGCAGAAGATAGAGAGAGATGGCTGGCAGCCATTGAGCAGGCCAAGGGCAGCCTCGTGCGCCTGTCGTGCCGATAGAAGAAGAAGAAGAAGTATTATTGCAAAATATTAGGTCAGGTCGAGGTACCGAACAAGAAGAAAAAAAAAGAAAGAAAAAAAAACTTCAAGGTTCTTTTTTGCACATTCCACTTTTGGGTATGTAAAAGATAAATCGCCTTTGGTATAGTGGTTAGCATGGCAACGAACAATCATTAAAATCGTGGGTTCGCGTCCCGCGTTGGCCCTATTCTTCTCTAAATATATAGTTCGTTACTCTCATCATATCTGAGAAGCTTCAATTCTGAAACGTCAAGAAACGGTTGTGGAGAAGACGGTGTAGTAACTTTTAGTTCGGACGAGGAACGGAACTTGGATATGACAGTTCCCAAATAGATGTCCTTTCTTGTTGAGCGAACTTTCGCCATTATATTGCCGTTCGATGGATCGTGGAAGATGGATCCCAAAGGGTTGGCTGCCCGACTTAACGACTCATTTAAATAAAAATTAGGCCTCATGTCTCGATAATAGATCAGATTTCATTGAAGAAATCCACTGGCAAAAACACTTTCCCAAGTGGTTGACGCTTAATCAGTCGGCGGATAACCGTTGAAAAATTATGGGACTGGACCAAATTTTTATGTTTGTAACATTATTTGGTAAATTTTTTTTAATAAAACTCCTAATAAACCAGTCCCAAATCTGTAAACGTAACTATTATGTTAGAACAAATTTGAACATTAAAATGTACTTTCTGAAACGCGAATTTAGATTAGATTAGATCTATTTTGTATTATAAATATTTCATAATTATTATTTATGTATTGTCTTATCACTTAGTGAATGATATGGGCGTCACCAGAACCAAATTATTGGGGGGGGGCTCAATATTCTCAATAAATAGGGTGGGTAGAAATTCCAGTGGCTAAAAGTTAAAATAATGACGCTTAAAGTATAACTCTTCGGACATTTAATTCATTCACCAAAGATGTATTTTAAAGTTAGTTGTAGTATCTTAAAACTTGTCAATTTGTTCCTGCTATAAAGTTGTTGAGGCTTAATGTTGAAGAATGTAGGCCTAAATTTCTTTATTGAATTTTATGCAAGATCACCTTCCCACCCTGATCCCAATTTTCATTGCTTCCCGTCAACTTTTATAAACTTCATCGAGTTGATGGAAGTAGGATCAAGCTGCTTGGTTTAAAAAAGAAATATTGTTACAGATTTCATAAATCAAAACAGCTGAAAAAAAATATATGGGTCATTCTCCCAATACATACAAATTTATGTCCCAATGAGATTATATTATTTGTGTGAAATTGCTAATAATTCAACTGCATCCACTGGTTAATAGAAGACCTCAGCTTGTTGTTCAAGAATTTTTATCTCAGTAACAATTTGTTTATGGACCTAAATTTAAACTTAAAATGTCAATATCTATCTCCCTCACCTGTCCCAAAGCTCAAGTGCTGACTTTGATGGCGGAAAAAAGATATATATTCTTTTATTTATGACCTAGTTTTTTTTTTCATACTTGTTAGAAGGTCTTAATTATTTGGTTTTACGGTATATTGCTATTTTCGTATTATAGAAAAAAGTTATGATCCATAATCTACCTGTCCCATAGATGCAACCTATCTCCCTCACATTGTTTTGAAATCGGGTCTCAAAACTTTGGAAACCTTTATTTCATTATAATTCATTGCTGGTAACATCTGGTAACAGATTCCCGTCTCAACAAGGATAAACTTTTTCACAGAAGTTCTGCTCTCGTTCCCTCGTGAGGGTGTTTTTATCGGTTAAAACAGTGAGTGTCGTTTCATTTCCTATCTCCCTCACCCACTGATATCTTCTAAAAGGTGAGTTTGATTCACGTTATATTACGGTTAATTTGTAGGTTTACAAGGGATTTCAATAACCCATAAATATAGTTCATAAGAGACTGACATGGAATGGTCTACTTTAATATAACCTCAAAAACCTATCTCCCTCACATCTATCTCCCTCACTCGTGTGGAATGAGGGAGATAGACTTTGAGTTGAGTTTAGTAAAACCTCAACTCTAAACTTATTTAAATATTTAAGGGAATTTGATTTTCAGGTTTCTTTAGAGCACTTTTAAATAATATTTAGAGATTACAAAGACTTAATTAGTTGACACGTATTTGTTTTGTTTGTTTAACGTCCCTTTATGTAACTTAGGCCAGCCAGACGATGCTTTGCATATCCAGGTATAATTAGGATAGGGATCTTTAACCGTACCGAGTACCGGACATCGCACAGGCTCGGGTCCTATAGTTTTCGTCCTATCCGAGGGACGCTTTTCGCTTACAACTCGCAAACGAAGGGATTAATCGAAGAAATGTATATGACCGAAAATGTTTTCCTTGAAAACGTGAAAATATTGACACCATTTAGAAACCACTATGACCATTTTTTCGTAAAAAAACGAGTTTTTGCGCTTATAACTCGCAATCGAAAGCGAAATGAGTGATTTGTATATTTTTCCGGTATAGCGGTTAAGGAAAGCTTTAAAATGATGCCTTATTCATAAAATTTGATAAGTTATTAAGGAAGTTACGGCGTAACGACAAAAAAAAAAGGCCTTGAGAAATAATATATATATGTTTCTATGAAGGCATTTTTTGTAAACACCATTAGCAGTCTACCTTCTAACAATTTGTGGAAAAAAATCATTTGAAAATGTATTTTTTTCGCAATGAATTTAGAACAATGAAATTTGCATGAAATGGGAGAATGACCCATATATAAATCATCAAATATTCAATACGCCTGACTATACTTTTAATAAAGCGACACAGCGCCAATTCGTGAAAATAAAGTATCAGATAGAGAAATTGGGTATGATCAATCAATAGAGTGTGCTGTAATTAACTAATATTTTATATTTATATTTTGTTAAATTTGATTGACTACCAGATCTGCAACACTGTTGTAGGAAAGCGAGAGGTGACTAAGGACGTCAAGCTCCATGTATTTAAATCAGTGTACCTTCCGATACTTTTGTACGGCGCAGAAAACTGGGTATTGACAGACAAGCAGGAGAGCAGAGTCACTGCTGCTGAAATGAAATTTTTACGCAGAATCGCCGGTAGGACTAAAAGGGACCATGTTCGAAATGAAAGAATACGACAGGAACTCGAGATCGCCCCATTGAAAGAGGTTCTGCAAACCCGCCAATTGAAATGGTTCGGCCATGTAGTTAGGATGGAGGAACATAGGGACCCACTAAAGACGATGAACTATGTTCCGGATGGCAGAAGACCTAGAGGACGCCCAAGAATGTCCTATCTCGAATATATTGATAGACTTTGCAGAGGAAGAGGCAAAGATCTCCGACAGGCCAGGAATCTTGCAAGGAACAGAGAGGAGTGGAATTCCTGGCTATGCACTCCCCAACGCTGAAAGGCACGAAGGGGGTAAGCAAAAGAAGAAGAAGAAGTTAAATTTGATTGGTTAAACTCGGATAAATTCGTATAATAGAATTTTATTTTATTCTTTACATTGGGTCCTCTCCCGCCAAAATACTTGGGGGGGGGGACAGTCCCCTCCTTCCAAAATATTGGGGGGGACTCGTCAGTGAATGATCATTATTTTTAATCAAACCAATAAGCATCAAATATTGATATTAATATTTATGCATAACTCATGCAGGATTAAAAAAAAAAATATTTATGGAAATCCAACCTTTTTCAGTTAAGTACTTGGTCGATTATTACAAATACTGAGTTTTTAATAAATGGCATTTTTAATGTGAAGATTAAAAGTCGAAAATACAAGATCTTCTACTAACATTTGTTTCTTTTAAATTAAGATACAATTGTTAAAAATTGTATGATGTATCACACTAGTATTCTCCGTCGCGGCTTTTCCCGCGAGCCTTTAAAATCAATTCTTTGATCATTATCTTGGTATTGATTTAATATAATATGTTAACTGATGTTAAGGAGATTTGGTAGAATCGGAGCTTCCGGTAGGTGGAATGTTGGAGGGGGGAAGCTGCCGGCTCGGTAGAAGAGAGGGAGACGCGCAATGGAGAGAGTTCACTAAAACAGCTGAAACAAAATTGCTTACTCGTCGTGAACGCATCATTTTTTGACTTTAAAACATATCGAGTCAAACTCGTCCTATTAAGATCTTTTAAAAGAGTCCAAATTAGATTTTTTTTTTCGAAGTGCAAACATAGGTGTCCGTTAAAGTTAAACGACAATTTCGCCATTTAAACCCCTTAGGTGTTACATTTTTGAAATTCCTTTCTTAGTGTTTACCAACATCGCGTTTAAAATCTAAATTCCGAACTTCAAGTTTCTATCATTATTAGTTTTTGCTCTGTGTTGATTCTGTCAGTCAGGACAAAGTCTCTTATATATAGAGAGATTACAATCTTAGTCACATTCAACCAGGTAATCATCAGCTCCAAAATAAACAACTTATCTGCTCTATTAATAATAAAGTTCGTAAATTAAATTCAGTTTCTCGTAAAAGTGAATATTTAATAGTTCTATTAACGACTAGTAATTTATTCAGTTAATTTTTAACTTCAGTGCAGTAATGATTAAAATTAAAATTTCAGGGTTCGTAAGTATGCCCATTGTATTAATTATGTAAAAAGAAATTAAGCAACTAAACAACACACTCCTTTAAAGTTTAAATAATTGATGTTGTTTAATTATTTATATCCATTAATGGGTGGGAATAGCTAACTTTTTTTTTTTTTTAAGAAATTATGGAATCTGCCACAATCAAAGGCATAGCTACCTACTTATCGTAAGTTTATGAATGAGATAGATGATGTTAATTTATAATTTTTTTCTAATAATGATTTACATTTTTTGTTATTAGAATTCACAATTTCTATTGTTTTTGGGTCTTTTTCGTTTAAAGCACGCCAACCGAATCTACAGTTACAAATAACACAACACATGTTTTTAAAAGTAACGATATTTAATAACTATTATTTTATTTAGTCACTTTATTCTAACTTCCAAAAATTACAAAATAAGGTGCTAGTGTACTTTTTTGTCCACGAATAAATGAAAATCAATGCAGTATTTAATGGAAATTTAGAACCAGTAAACCACGTACCTTCTCTTAAGCCAATTGCCATACGACGGGATCTATTATTACATCTTCATGCGAATCTATTCTCTCTCTTGCTTAATTTCATGTTATCTCCATTGCGGCATATCCTATCTTTATGAAGAAGACCTTTTTACTGTAGAAAATCTACAGTTTTATCTAAACTGTTGGTCGGGTAACCTAAACAAAGCCATGTATACAATCGTAACTAAATATTTTAGTCATATGTTGTAATTGTAAAGAACCGATTATTACGTAACCAAGTAACGATATCGCAAATACAATACTAACGTAGTAGTTACCATATGTTCATATTTGTACATGTCAATTAGGTTGGAGTGCTTTAAACGAAAAAGACCCGTTTTTACTTTCACTTACCTATATATGAAATATATAGTAAGTGGAAGTATTGCGATCGTGAAAAATTTCGACTTCTGGTTTTCAACGGAAATACACGTTTTGGGGTCCCCTGAGTCCAATTAACCAAGTCCCGCGAAATGGTCTGTGTGTGTGTGTGTGTCTGTGTGTCTGTGTGTGTGTGTGTGTGTGTGTGTGAACGGACTAGCTCAAAAACTATATACCGTGGGAACCTGAAATTGGGTATTTAGTGTAGGTATATGCCCGCGATGTGACAACAAAAATTGCTCAAAGGGAGGGGGTACTTTATTTAATAACTTTTTACGTTTTTTTTCGATTTTCTCAAAAACAGCTCTAACGATTTTGATTTAACTGAGTATTTGATCTATTTATATGCCCGAGATATGACTGTAAAAATTTCATCAAAATTGATTAACCGGAGGGGGGGACTATACTTAATAAATTTTGTATCATTTTCACGTGTTTTTTTTATTTACTCAAAAACGGCTTTAACGATTTTGATCAAACTAGGTATTTGATGTATGTATATGCCAAAGATGTGATAGCAAACATTTCATCAAAATTGATCAACCGGAGGGGGGACTTTACTTAATATTTTTTTTTGCAATTTTTACCTTTTTTTTCGATTATCTCAAAAACGGCTTTAACGATTTTCATCAAATTCGTCATGTTTAATGAAAATTAGGTGTTCTTTAATATTAGGTAAGCTTTATCATTATTAAAATGTTCTGAGGGGGCTTAAATGGGGTAGGGGCCTTTTTTGTTTGTTTGTTTTTGTTTCCTATTAAGTATCGTTTATATGGAGAATTAACTGTTTTTAATACGCCTAAAAACAAGAAATGGCTAAATATAAGATATGATAAAAACCAAGTAAACACATAGAGGAGAAAAAAAGAAAAACATTCAGTCAACTCATAATACACGTTGAGCCCACGCATGCGTAGTACACCTTAAATGACAGACCATTATTCATAATTAAAGCCGTTCTGTTTCTTTAATGGAAATTATTGGTTTCATGGTAACTAAATGAAATTTTCAACAAGTACATAGAGAATTATAAAATCAGTCGACTTGGAGTATTAGGCTTGCATTGCCGAATTATCTCAAGTAAAAACTTTTATTAATTAATTAAAGAAATTAGAGTTTGTTATATAGCAAATGAAAACAAAAATAAGAAATGAATGCGGAAAAATGTGTAACTAAGTGAGAAGTGGCATTAACACAACGCATTAATTTCTAATCTAAGTTGGTAAGTGAAAGTTGTGTGTTGCGCGCACGCACCAGATTTTTTTTTTTTTTTTGTTATATTCCTTCTAGGTTTGAATAACGCATAAGATCCTTAACTAGCATTAATCCGGAAGAAGCAGGCTCGCCAGTGTTACTCGTATTTCCTCCCCGCAAGTACCGGAAGTCCAGCACACCTGATCCCTCAAATCCCTCCATCGCAGAAGAAAGAAGGGCTCGTTGAGGATTGAGCACAGCGAGGTAGATATATCTGATGTGAGAGGAAGAAGGGTTTGAGGCTACTGACTTTTTATGAAGCTCGTAGGTCTGGAGATTGGCCAAGTTAATCCCCGGTTCTCTACTGCGATATTTATACTTGTCCCATCCTCTTGATCCTGAGGGGGATGAGTGGAGGTAGGTCTGGCAGGTTTCGAACCCATTACCATAAAGCATTTTACAATAGAATAAGATGAAGGCTTAACGAACCCGAAGGCCTATTGCCGACACCACCAATCGCTCCCAACTCCACAAGATCAGTCTTCACCGACCCCCCCCCCCCCCCCACGGTCGCTTAGGCCTACCCCTCGGACGTTTACAAGTCGTTAAAGCCTTTATCAATATTTTAGGTATTCGTTCGTAACTAAGATTCATTACGTTTACCGGGTACAGTTCACGCAATTCTGAATTGTGTACTTTTTTTTCAGAGACCTTAAGGCGTTTCTCGTCCCTTATTGAATAAAGTACCCCCTCCGTTTCACCAATTTTGATGAAATTTCGGCTGTCGTATCGCGGGCATATACATACATCAAATACCCAGTTTGGTCAAAATCGCTTAAGCCCTTTTTGAGTAAAAAAAACAAAAAAAAACACGTGATAATGAGACAATATTTATTAAGTAAAGTGCCCCCTCAGTTTAACCAATTTCGACACCAAATACCCAATTTCAGTATATACACACACACGCGCGCACGCACACACAAACACACACACACACACACAAACACACACACACACACACACACACACACACACAAACACACACACACAGACACACACACACACACACACACACACACACACACACACACACACACACACACACACACACACACACACACACACACACACAGACCATTTCGCGGTACTTTGTACTCAGGAGACTCCGAAACGTGTAATTCCGTTAAAAACCGGTCGAAATTTTTCACGATCGCAATACTCTTCCTTACTAAATACATCGTATTTATTTATTATCGTACAATAGGTAATTGAAAGTAAAAGTAAGTAAAGTCCCCCCTCCGGTTGATATATTTTGATGACATTTTTACAGTTATATCTCGGGCATATTATTACATCAAGTACTTAGTTTAATTAAAATCGTTAGAGCCGTTTTTGAGAAAATCGAAAAAAAACATAAAAAGTTATTAAATAAAGCACCTCCCTTTGAGCAATTTTAATGAAATTTTTGCTGTCACATCGCGGGCATATACATACTCTAAATACCCAATTTCAGGTTCGCACGGTTTATAGTTTTTGAGCTAGTCTGTTCACATACACACACACACACACACAAACAAACACACACACACACAGACCATTTCGTGGTACATTGTACTCAAGAGACTCCGAAACGTGTAATTCCGTTAAAAACGGGAAGTCGAAATTTTTCACGATCGCAATACTTTTCCTTACTAAATACATCCGTATATAGGTAATTGAAAGTAAAAGTAAATAAAGTCCCACCTCCGGATGATATATTTTGATGAAATTTTTACAGTCATGTCTCGGGCATATTATTACATCAAATATTCACTTTAATTAAAATCGTTAGAGCCGTTTTTGAGAAAATCGAAAAAACGTAAAAAGTTACTAAATAAAGTACCCCCTCCCTTTGAGCAATTTTAATGAAATTTTTTCTGTTACATCACGGGCATATACGTACACTAAATACCCAATTTCAGGTTCATACAGTTCATAGTTTTTGAGCTAGTCTGTTCACACACACACACACACACACACACACACAGACCATCCCGCGGGACTTGGTAATTTGGACTCAGGGGACCACAAAACGTGCATTTCCGTTGAAAACCGGAAGTCGAAATTTTTCACGATCGCAATACTTCCACTTACTATATTTTTCATTTATAGGTAGGTGAAAGTAAAAAAAATATGATTGATGATACTCATACAAAACACCTTTAAATGAATGAAATAGCTTTTATTTTTATTTATTCTGACTTATTATTATAAGTAACGAGTGCGGCAGTGAATCGGGCGATTATGAAAACATCGAAAGTAATTTAAAAAAGGGAGATTTATTACTTTTAAATATACCAAATGAAACTTACACAATTACAATTATTTAAAAATAACATCCCTAAGATGTCCTCCATTTTGTTCGACACATTCCAGCAATCTTGTGCGTAAGCTTTAACAGCGTACGCTCGTTGTGCACCGTTCCACGCTTCCATCGTGACTAAATTGCAAGTCAGGCGCTACAAGATGTCGGTGCTCGCTTTCACCTACCACGACAATAATAGACTATTTGCATTGTTGCCAAATCGCCCGATTCACTGCCGCACACGTCAATCAAAATTGCCGGGAACTTAAAGAAAGGATTCGCGAAGAAATCACACGAATTGATGCAGCAACACTTACAAATGTGATGAATAACCGTCGCACAAGATTGCTGGAATGTGTCGAACAAAATGGAGGACATTTTAGGGATGTTATTTTTAAATAATTGTAATTGTGTAAGTTTCATTTGGTATATTTAAAATTAATAAATCTCCCTTTTTTAAATTACTTTCGATATTTTCATAATCGCCCGATTCACTGCCGCACCCGTTACAATATTATAGTTGATAAAAAATAGAAAACAAACCAACAGCTGGACATTCCTCTACGCTCCAGGGACATAAGTCAATGGAACGCTCTGGGTAAGCTGTGGCCCACGGAAGAATTTATTGCGGGTACAAGCTATCGCAATCCATCTCAAAGAGCTCTGGCTTCGGCCTCGACTAGTTTTAAAACTGTTCCCTCCACCGTGGAGGAGATCTACTGCCGGATAACAGTTCCACTAAATGAAAACATTTCACGGTTACTGCCTCTCAGGAACTGCTATTTATGGAGCTCCAATCCTAAAATGTTTATTGGCTCTTCATCCGTAGAGTCGTTTCTACAAAGAAATTGATTTCGTTTTTCTACTCTTTTAACGTTCAATAAAATTCAATTCCCTCTAAATGGCCATGGGAATGTCCCTCCTAAAGACTTTTACCCTGACTAGAGAGTAACAGAATATTTCTAGCAAAAAAAGAATATTTATTTGTAAGTGCAGTTTACAATTTGTTATCTATGATAACCATACGCTTTGTGGTGCGTGAAACGGTCTAGAGTTCCCGTCAATACACGATATGTTTAACTTTTAGGTTACAATATATGTTATAATAGGGGGAGGTCAGGCGCAATGAAACTCAAAAGCTTTTTTTACCCATAGCACCCCACCTGAGACTTTATTTTTAATTTTTTATTGTTTCTATGTTACCTTAGGATCTAATCTACATAAGAAATGCGTTAAACATTATTTTATGCATCATGTCTGACCGCGAGCACCTGTTTGCCAAAAAAATAATTTTGTTTTATTGTGCCCCATGCACATGGGATACAATGAAACAGCTGAAAAAAACAACATCATTATTTAAAAAAAACTTTATTCGGCTTCCACTCGGTTTTTCGTTCTTCTGCTTTAGGATAGCCAAGAAATTCTTCAGGAAAAGGAAACCTTGATTTTGGAAGTAATTTGTCATAAATTAATACAATTTTTTTGGTGTTCTGCACTCAATTTCGCACTAATCTTTAAGAAAATGAAAAACCGACTGGGAATCCATGAAAGGTTTCATTGTGCCCCTAACGCCCCTTTTTCAAAGGAATCCGAGCCATTTTCAAAAAGTTCAGTATTTTTACCATATGGCAATATTCATTGTAAAAAGTGCAAAAAATGGTAATTGACACACTGTAGATTTAATTGTGATATCTTCCCTATGGTTACTTTGCTAAACACTTACTTCATAGATGACTTAGAGGACCCTTCAAACATTAGATTCTTGTATATCTTGAAATAAAATTTGAACTTGTTTACTTATTTCTTTAAGTTAAGGTTGGGGTGCCAATAACTGTACTGAGTGTATATAACTAGTACAGTAATAACTGTCTGGTTTACCCTAAATAACATAACTCTACATACAGACTTACAACAATCAACTATCCAACAACACATACGAGCTCCTTATTCACGATTTTTGGTTTAATTACATGGGGTTATGTATTATTTAAATCATCAAATTCACTGATTGTTTATGTTATTATTGACAGGTGTGAATAAAAGTTAACAGTTAAAAAAAAAAAAAAATGACATGGGAATAACATCAGTCTAATTAACTACTTGGCCACCACTGAAATGCCCTTTGGAAGGCGGCTAAAAAGATGCTGGATGAGAGAACTCCTCTCAATTAGTTCCAAGTCTACAAATAATTGCTATTGTGCACTTTCTCCTCTCATGCCTAGAATGCCAGTATACCTACTTATTTTATATGATCACATTCCCTGATTGCCGCTAATGATTGACAGGTGCGAATAATATTATGAAGATTAAAAAAAAAAAAAAAAATTGTAGCGCTAATTTTAAAATTTTCATTTCATACAATTCAATGAATGATACAAATTTTAAATTCATTTTATGCCGTGAGAAATATTGAATCTTTATTAAATTCATCGAGAAACTAGCTCTCAATATCTGCGCCGCATCGATTGATGCAAATAGGATCTGGCAAAAGTTATCATTGACAAAGTTTCGTTCCAGTTGGAAGCCAATTTCCTAAAGCGTGAAATGATTGCGTTGGTTCAATTATGAATTCTGTAATTTATTCACCATCTGTAGTAATTGTATTTGAGTCAGAGATGTATTATTTCAAAAATTATTAACATCCTTTTAAACTTTGTATTTAAACTTTGCAGCTTGTTTCACTTCAGAAGTTCTATGGTAAGGTGTTTTAATGCAATCATTGTTCCCATCCTGATTATAATAAAGGACAAAAAAAAAAAAAAAGAAGGAAATGATTAAAGATAAATTTTTAATAATTTCCTTTATTTTTTTTTTTCGTTGTCCTTTATTATATTCAGGATGGGAACAATGATTCCATTAAAACAAGATTGCGTTAGGCAATATATGCTTTTTGCAAAAAAAAAAAAAAAAAATTATATTTACAATCTCTCTCACGAAAAGCAAAAGTAGTACAAAACAAAAATAATTCGACCTACTGATTAGCTATGGCTGGAAAGCAAGTGTGCTGACTAAGAAAAATACAGGTACTTTCCGATTATGGAAAAGAAAGTTTTTGAAACAAAAATACGGCCCGACAAAAATAACAGGTGGTGTATAAAAACAAATATCGAACTGCAGAGTCTACTCATAGCATATTTGGCGCTACGTCCCGGTACCAAGTCTCGGACTTCTCTAAAGGTGTCTTCTACACCTTACGAACCTCACCTTCGAACCTTGCCGTACCAACGTGAAGCGAACAGCCATTAATTACTTCACCTGACGTTAAGCGAACCAATATGGCTGACGCACCCAAAGCTAGCTTATGATAATGAAAAAATCTCCATTATCAATATCTATATAAATAAAGATGAAATTCTGTTTGTTTGTTTGTTCTTTATAGAAATCCATACCGTTTGTCATAAATTCTCCAAATATCGCTCAGTGGTTCTTTGATACCAGGTTCGAACACCTGTCCATATTAAAATTGCATAACTTCAGCCGATCTTCAGCTGATATTCTTTGTTTTTATAAAAATCGTAATGATCTCGCTTTACAATGTTTCTGTACGAAATCGACCGTTTCATTAGAAAAATGAAATTCCCCGGGTGAAACCGGGATAAGCAGCTATAATCTATGTAAATATAGATGAAATTCTGTTTGTTCTTTATAGAAATCCATACCGTTTGTCCTAAATTCTCCAAATTTCGCTCTGTGGTTCTTTCATACCAGGTGTGAACACCTGCCCATATTAAAATGGCATAACTTCAGCCGATCTTCAGCTGATATTCTTTATTGTTATAAAAATATTAATGATCTTGCTTTACATTGGATTTTACGCAATCGGCCCTATGAGTCGATAAAAGTTTCCCTTTTTAGATTTTAAAAATTAAATTCACCGGGTGAAACCGGTATATACAGCTAGTATTTTATATTATCTGACAAATAAAAAAATAGGAGAGGAATTACAACGTTTCACAAATTACACTAGTATCACAAAATTAACTGTACTGTAAATTAACTGTCACTTTGGAAAAACCCAAATCAAAAGTGACACTAGAGCTACCCCCGAACCCAGGCGAACAGATGGAGTACCTAGAACACCCTAACAGTCGACGTGAAGGCTTCACGAAGGTTGTTCGAGGGTGGTGTTCGAAGGTAAAGTTCGTAGAGTGTAAAGGCACCTTAAGGCCTGATGTACACGAGCGGCATTTTTCTGCGGTACGGCCTGACTTGTGGTCAGTGGTACCTGGAGTATAAGGCCCGGTGCACACGGACGACACTTTTCTGCTATGCGGACTATAAGCCAGGTCAGGGGTACCTGGAGTACAATGGACCGACCGAATTTACTATTGCACTCCAGGTACCCCTGACCCTGCTTATAGTCCGCATCGCAGAAAAGTGTCGTCCGTGTGCATCGGGCCTAATAGGATAATCCTGTCGGTCCATTATACTGCAGGTACCCCTGACCGCAAGCCAGGCCGGACCGCAGAAAAATGCCGCTTGTGTGATATTTCAGAGGTATCCATTCTGGCACAATGCCCTGCCTATCTTAGTCTGCAAAGTTTTATAAACGCGAAGATGTCGAAGTCGGCAAATAGAGTATTTAGTTCCCTATTTTTCCTTCTCCTCCTCCCGAAACTCTTTACCATTTGATAGCAGTTAGCCCTATTTATTCTTCAAATAGGAACCACTATATACAGTACCAGTCAAAAGTTTAGACTCACTTGCATTTAATTCACAATCTTCAAGTTTAAAAAAATAATTGTAACTCAAGAGCTAACATTTCAAAAATTATATGATTGTTTTGAATACAATCTATACGACTAAAGATGATATTCTGTTTGTTTGTTCTTTATAGAAATCCATACCGTTTGTCCTAAATTCTCCAAATTTCGCTTAGTGGTTCTTTCATACCAGGTGCGAACACCTGTCCATATTAAAATTCCATCACTTCAGCTAATCTCTGGGTATATTCTTCATTGTTATAAAAATCATTATGATCTCGCTTTACATTAGATTTTTACGAAATCAACCGTTGGAGTCGAACAAATTTCATTTCTGTCCTAACGAAATTTTCTTAACCCACGGCTTTTCTCATTGTTTTCCAAGCTCCCTGGGTGAAACCGAGCTGATCATATCCGAAAATGAATTTCCGACAATATTCGTATTCAATATTCAAAACCCGACAAAAATAAAACAGATATATTACTACATAGTTAATTAATTGCCTGAGATTAAGACTTTGCTACATGTGAACACATTTTTACTTTCACTTACCTATATATGAAATATATGTATAGTAAGTGGAAGTATTGCGATCGTGAAAATTTTTGACTTCCGGTTTTCAACGGAAATACACGTTTTGGGGTCCCCTGAGTCAAAATAACCAAGTCCCGCGAAATGGTCTGTGTGTGTGTGTCTGTGTGTCTGTGTCTGTGTGAACAGACTAGCTCAAAAACTATAAGCCGTGCGGATCTGAAATTGGGTATTTAGTGTAGGTATATGCCAGCGATGTGACAGCAAAAATTTCATCTAAATTGCTCAAAGGGAGGGGGTACTTTATTTAATAACTTTTTACGTTTTTTTCGATTTTCTCAAAAACGGCTCTAACGATTTTAAATAAACTGAGTATTTGATATATTTGTATGCTCGAGATGTGACCGTAAAAATTTCATCAAAATTGATCAACCGGAGGGGGGACTTTACTTAATAAATTTTGTATCATTTTCACATGTTTTTTTTATTTACTCAAAAACGGTTCTAACGATTTTGATCAAACTTGGTATTTGATGTATTTATATGCCAAAGATGTGATAACCAACATTTCATCACAATTGATCAACCGGAGGGGGACTTTACTTTATAAATTTTGTATCATTTTCACGTGTTTTTTTTATTTACTCAAAAACGGTTTTAACGATTTTGCTCAAACTTGGTATTTGATGTATTTATATGCCCGAGATATGACTGTAAAAATTTCATCAAAATTGATCAACGGGAGGGGGGACTTTACTTAATAAATTTTGTATCATTTTCACGGGGTTTTTTTATTTACTCAAAAACGGCTTTAACGATTAACAAAAATAAGATATGAATGTAGAAAAATGTGTGACTTTGGGAAATGATATTTAGCAAAACACGTCAATTTCTAATGTAAGTAAGTTGGTAAGTGAAAGTTGTGTGTTGCGCGCACGCACCAGATTTTTTCTTCTTATTTTTCCTCCCCATAATATGAAAGAAAGCTCACGATTTTTATATGAGCAATGATTTCATTTTATTTTCCACTCTTCTTAATTTCTGAAGCTAAGAAAAATATATTTTATTTTTTACCTCCTCATTTCGAAGAAGATTTACTTTCAGAGCGCTGAATGAACACCTTAATGAGGTGTAACTTAATGAATGGAAGGCGAAGTGGGCGGTGTTCTACATTTTGAAGCATTATATCTTTTTTAAACAGTATTAGAAAATCAATATCAATTTTTCTTTCAAGAATTCTCGATTCATTTATAAATCAAAGGGCAGTCGTTAGAAGATGATTTTTTACGATAAGTATGCTCAATCTATTGTACCTGTACTCAGTCGCTAGCTCGAACAAAATAGCATACTATTAAAAGCTTCTCCGATTGCCGGTCCAAAGAAAAAGAAGGAGATAAGATATATTTTGCAAAATGTATCTGGAGGAGGGATATTTTTTGTTGCGAAATCAGTCATGGACTCCACTGTAAGTAGTGAAGAAATAGATTTCATGAAATTTGCTGGGTGGTTTGAATATTTACTTCTTAATTTTCTAAGCTACTGACAACAGATATGAAATATGAAATCAGTTGATCTAAAAAGTGAAGGTGGACGTTCTCTAATGATTGTCTTAAGTTTAAATAATTCTGAATTTAAAACACACTTCATTGATCGAAGCTTTTATATTTCTATCAAAACCGCGGTTTTGCGCTTATATAATTCACAATCGAAGGCAAAATGAGTTATTTGTATATTTTTCCGGTGTAGCGGTCAAGGAAAGCTTTAAAATGATGCCTCATTCATGAAATTTGATGAAGTATTAAGGAAATTATGGCGCATCGACTTCAGTTGGGAGCCGACCTCCGCGCATGTGCCTCGTGAAAAAAGAGTCACGTACTTTTTTTGTAGTCATTACCACCGCATGTATTAACACGCTTTCTTTTCAAGTTATTTCATTCTTTATATCATATTTGTTTGACTCTCGTTTGTCTAAGTCAGTTGGCAAAAGAAATAATCTCAATTAGTCACACAGCGGTTTTGGCCGAATAAAATACGTGGAGATGTCATTACCTAGTTGAAAACTCGTGTCATTCCCACGCCCGAATATTAGCACGGTAATGACATACATTGTGCCGTAAATGTTTTTATGAAAATTGCCCATAATCTGAGAATCACCCATATTATTCATTAGGTAAATCGGGGACAGATTTTTGCTTAAATTATTTTTCGATGCCTTTTAAAATATATAAATATGATTTTATGTTTCAGAATTTTTTCCCGTAATGAAAAATTATTATCGCAATTCTTATGGTATCATCCGATTCTGCATTAAATGTGGAATATACTAAACAATGAATGGAATTAAGACAGTTTTACAATTGTAGAGTGGCAAAGCTAAGTGATCTAAGTACCAAAACCAAAATTTTCGGGAAATGAATAAAAACTGCACAGAATCTATCATTTTTAATTTATATTTATCCAAATATAATCATTAAATTAAATTGGAACTACTTATACTACCAATCGGGAGATAATTCACTTCGCACCGCATTGGCCTTGGCTTTTAGATCATTTTGGTATAAAAAACGGGGAAATGAATTTTTGGCACTTAGATCACTTAGCTTTGCCACTCTACAATTAGCCATTGACGTACGTAACTGAATTCATTGATTGATTTATCTTAATTTCAAGCAATGATCATGAACTGCTATTATGCTAGATTTGCTGTGGATGGGTCCAAATACATGTATATTTTTTTTTTTTAACCACACTAAAAAGTTCGAAAATAAAATATAAAAAATTGCCCTTAGTTTGAGAATCACACGTGTGATTGATTCATAAATAAAAAAAAAAAATGTCTGTAGCTTAGAAAATTAAAAGGTCAATATTCAAACTGCACCCAGCAAATTCCATGTAGGAATCTCTAATCTATTTCTTCACCACTTACGTGAAGTCCATGACTTCTTTTTCTTTGGACCGGCATTCGGCGAAGCTTTTAATAGTATGCCACTCTGTTCGAGCTAGCGACTTAGGACTGGTAGATGGAGCATACTTAGGGTAAAAAATCTTCTCCTAATGACTGAATTTTTGATTTATAAATGAATCGAGAATTCGTTTATGAGCTTTATGATTCCTATACTTTTGAACCCAAAACATGAATTTTATTATGATAACCTAAAGGAAGATGATTTTTGAAACGTTGTATCATCTCCCTCTTGAATCCCTTATGCCATTTAATTAATGATGAATGTCCTCTGACACATCCTTTTTCGCAATTTCAGTCTTCTAACGCTCTTGTCATATATGTGTTTATATATATATATATATATATATATATATATATATATATATATATATATATGCTCTTGTAATTATGGAAGTCATATATGCATCAAATGAGAATTCAGTGAAGATGATGGAGTATAAAGTTATGACGTACCAACAAAAAATAGGCTTTGAGAAATAATATATTTATATATATATATATATATATATATATATAATATATTTTTTTGGAATGTCAGAATAGAGCGAACTCAAGTTACTTATCCGAATCAAGCATAATGGGATGTTTTAATGACGTTTTATACTTCACGAAATTGCACGTTTTGGGGTTTACTGCACTAAATTGCACGTTTTGAATTTTTATTGCACCTAATTGCATCATTTGATATTGTGAAGAAAAAACTACAAATTGTAATTTTCTTTAATACACATCAAAACAATAATGGTAAAATAAATGTGAATATCATTGAAAAAAAAATAAAGGCAACTTCGGAGATGTAAACCAACACTCCGATTTCTCAAAACAGAGGGTTCAGTGGTTCCTGGATGTTTACATTTTGTCCGATTTTTTGTCTCTCAATTCCATTCGTTCTGTCAGTGTCAAACTAGCTTCTGTCGAGTATATAGTTCCTTAAAATGCCTAAAATGGGAGCAAGTGTGTCTTCGAAAACTGCGGGATGGATTGAAAAATATTCTGAACTCATTAGGGATGTTTGTGTAGTGTTCTGTAAATCTTGTGATAAAAAATTGGATGTGAGAGGAAATCACAAATTGATGCCCACTGCAGCACAAGTAAGTAAATAATTTTGTTTAACCCTAGAACGGTAACAGGGGTAGTGTGTGTTACTAGAGTGATTTAAAAATAAGCTTACGCACCGGATATTGCATCTAGTGATTCCATAATTTGAGTATTATCTTTCCTTTTTTAAGATCTTCCTATTTCCAATATATGTAATTACAGCTCACATGCGAGTATTTTACTCTGTATTCCACATCTTGCTGTTACCATTTTAAGTAAATATTTTACGTTCCGATTTTTTTTTTTAAATGTATTAATACTAGTATACAAAAGATCCCAAATTCAGTTATTATACCAAAACCAATATTGTAAAAATAAGAGTTTTAACTTCCATTTACTCTCCGCTACTTATATTTTTCCAAAGTAGCCAATTTTTGTTCACAAAAATAATTTAAGGCCTGATTTTCAAGCAATATATTTTTATTGCATGTTTTCGCAAGTTTTGAAGTTTTCATTGCACGTTTTCAAATTTTTACTAAACGGAATTCCGAGCTTTAGTTATGATTAAAGCTCGGAATTCCGTGCAGTAAAAATTTGAAAACGTGCAATAAAAACTTCAAAACGTGCAAAACCGTGAAATAAAAACTTTAAAACGTGCAATAAAAACTTTAAAACGTGCAAAATAAATGTATTGCTTTAAAATCATGCTTTAAATTATTTATGTGGACAATATACAGCTGAAACGAATCAGTAGCGGAGAGTAAATTGAAGTAAAAAAAAAATATTTTTAAAATATTGGTTTTAGTATAGATTTTGGTAAAATAATTATTTTTTTATTAGTAAAGAAAAATTAATGGAGTACATTAGAAATGTAATTACACTTCATTATTTTTTTAATTAAAGTTTAAAACTAAATACATTTCAAAAATTTTTTCTGTAAAACAGTGCCTCCTGTCACTTAAACCTTCTTTCAATTTAGAAAAAGATATCTCAACTTCTACAATCGTTAGAGGACAATATTTATAGCGACTCAGCAACTAGGGATCTCCTTCAATTCAATAGTGACTGAGTGATTTCAGTTCAGGCAATCATTACAATTTTTTATTTGAAAAATTTTCCGGTAAAAAAAACAAAAAAAAAATCAGAATATAACATATTTACTTAAAATAGAACCAAGGTGTGGAATAAAGAGTAAAACACTAGCATGTGAGCTATAATTTTATTGGAAATAGGGAGATCTTATAAAGGAAAGATACTACTCAAACAATAAAATCACTAGATGCAATATCCGGTGCGTAGGCTTATTTTTAAATCACCCTGATGACACGCACTACCCCTAGTACCGTTCTATGGTTAAAAAATAATTAGGTACTTACTTGTGCTGCAGTGGGCATCAATTTGCGATTTCCTTTAACATCCAATATTTCTATCACAAGATTTGCAAAACACTACACTACCATCCCTTTTGAGTCAGGATATTTTTCAACCCATCCCGTAATTTTCGAAGACACACTTCCAATTTTTGGCATTTTAAGTAACTATATTCTCGACAGAAGCTAGTTTGATACTGACAGAACGATGAGAATTGAGAAACAAAATGTAAACATCCAGGAACTACTGAGCCCTTAGTTCTTGGAAATTGGAGGTTTGTGTTTGTTTACATCTCTGAAGTTCCCTTTATTTTTTTCCCGTTTCCTTTCCGTTATTTTTTTATTCCTATTCCTAATTCCCATTTAATTTTCCACTAATTTTTTTAAATTTAATTTAATTTAAATATAGAATGCAAGGCCTCAAAGTCTCGCCTTTTTTTCGCGAAATTTTCGCCTATTCAGGCATCTTCAGGGCTACTACAGTTTCGCAAGCAAGCTAGAAACAGACTGAAACCTTCCCATATGGAAGGAGGGCTAACAGGGAAATATACAGTGTTGCCAACATTCCAACAAATTTAGATAACAGAGATAATAACTGAATAAGGTCTATAGAAAATAAACACAATATTAAAGTTGAAGAAGGTTCAAATAAAGTAATTTTAATATTACATCTACACATATATACATACACACTCACACCCATTACACACATAACATCATGCACTAGAATTATAAATATATGTAAAAAACATATGAGAAGCAAAGGCAAATATAGAATAAAAAATTCACTGTTGGTTTAAAATGTTAATAGTTTCAGCAAAAAAGTTGTTAAGATTTCTTGCATCAGTTTTAAAATTGACAACCTTATTAATGTTTGCAGCTATATATAGTGCTTCAAGATATTTTAATTTTTGCTCAGAATTTTCTTTATGCAAAATTATAGTTTTGTCATAATCGAAGCTATGCTTATGCTCGGAACTTTGAGGCCTTGCATTCGATATCTATAATTAAATAGTCTCTTCCTAAAAACTTGTTTAATTTAAATTTAAATTAAAATTTGTAATAATTTGTTTTCTTCAAATTATAAAATGATGCAATGTCTTGCAATAAAACTTCAAAACATGCAATTTTGTGCAGTAAACCCCAAAACGTGCAATTTCGTGCAGTAAACCCCAAAACGTGCAATTTCGTGCAGTATAAAACTTCATTAAAACATCCCATTAGGCTTGATTCAGATATGTAACTTGAATTCGCTTTAATCTGACTTACCAATAAAAAGATGCAATTGCACGGGAATCCGAGCTCTAGTTATGATGATTGATTCATAAATTAAAAATAACAATAAAAACTATAATTACTTATTTGTTTCCCTTAAAGGTTCTAACAGGGGGCTAGTTAATCTGGTGTATTACCCATTTTAGATTAAGGGTTAGTAAATTGAGGGGAATTAAGTCGGGGGCTGAGGCTCCCAGACAAATGACCTTATCTCCTGCCCTATTAATCCTGACCGGATTATATCCCTCCTGTATCCACACTTACTCAACGCTAGCCAGATTACCATAATATTCAGGTTTCAGCAATGGTTTCGATTTCGACTAAAAATCGGCCGAAACTAGGATTTGTGTCTGATATCTCCGAGAAGGAAATAGGACTACACGATTTGAGCTTGTTAGCTTGATCTCTTTCATGGCCTTTAACACCCTTGGATTTAATACAGTTAAGTATCTGTTATTTTGGTTATTACACATAATTGTCATATGATAAAATATAGATTTCTCTAATACTTTCAGCATCTTTACTGATCGAAAACTTTCGATCAATTAAAATTCACCAATGAGTTTCGGATTCGGCTAAAAATTTATATATGTATATCTTTAGAGTTTTATTGAGGATGAAAAAAAAAGATAAACAAACCACACTAATAAGACAATTTTATTTAAATACCCTAGTAATTTAATGTATTAATTTACAAAATAACTATTCTTTATTTACTGCAAACGAAGACACAATAGAACACCCCAAAGCCAGGAAGTGCTAAGAGAATCTCCACATTAAATTCCGCTTCGTTGTCCACCAAAGTTGGCAGTACATTCTGCAAAGAATTTCAAGTCTTGGGCTAAGCACACTTTAAGTCGTTGATCCCCTAAGTGCAAAGCAAGTAGGAAGTTCACAACCCGCTCCTTTATCTTTTTCTAATTATGCAATGAACTTTTTAATGTAATGTAACACTTAGGTGGGTTGAACAATTTGTATTCAAAGAGAAAATAACAATTTCCAATGCTACACAAATAATAATCAGGAAACACAAACAAATAACCATATGACCTTAGCTTCAGCTCTCGAGTCTATCGCTCCTTATGATTTAGTCATAAGAGGACCGGCGTAGATGGTAATCGAACATCGCAAACAAGTAGATGGTACTTGTCACAAACAAGTAGCAGTCAGTTTGTTCCAAAAATGGAGAAACACTTTATTATCAAAATACATGACAGAAGTGGGGCTGCTCAATTACATAGAGTTGCTTAAAACACAGCTTTCTTATCAGTAAAAAAAATACATATTTTAGTAACGCAAGCGTAAAACAAAATTAAGTCAAAACTAATTAGTTGCAGAACACAAAAGCAATTATAATAGACTAAAATATAATAAAAAATATAATGTAATAAAATATAAAATAACACTAAACCGTAATATAAAACCATTCTAAACCGTATGTTTTGCATTTTTTTTTTTTTTTTTTTTTTTTTTAACGTCGGAATATTTTTACTTTCACTTACCTATATTTATTTTATTTTTTATTTTTATTTTTTATGTCCTCCCTACCTTGCCTTTCAGCAACACGGGTTTTGGCAAGATACAAACACTAGTTAGCGTTTTCACCTTGCCTAAAAAAACTTTATTTTGATTTTTCTCTCAGGATCTCAGGATCTTCATTCGTTTAAAGACTGCTGCCTTCTATCCGACGGTACTTCTGTCTGGTCTATCGTTGCCCTCTGTCGGGTGGTCTTCCAGGTGGTGGTCCCCTTCTTCCAAGATTGAAAACGTCCAGTCCGACGGCTTCTTTCCACCCGTAAACAAACTGTTTGTAGTACGGGAAGTTCCGCTCTGTCATTAACTCAGGGAACTGGTTCTCCCCCAGGACGTAGAGCCCAGTATCCCTGATGAGCTTGGACCTCAGTGCCTCAAAGGCGGTGCAATTCAAAACGACATGCTCAGCCGTCTCCGGTACTCCGCATGCTGGGCACAGGGGATCTATATCCTTTCCAAAGCTATGGAGTTTAGCACGAAAGGCCCCATGCCCAGTGAGGAATTGCGAAATCCAATAGTCCGGGAGGACCCACTTTGCTTCCAGACGTCCCCGCACAGTAGGAAAGTACTTTTTCAAGGTAGACCCTTTCGTGGTTGCTGCCCACCGCTGGTTCCACTCTTCGGTAGTGTCCTCCCGGATGATCTTTTTCCATTTTCCAGGGTCTTCTTCTACCCTTGCCCGGATATTTTCCGGAAGACCAGCTGAGCCTTGAGTTTTGAAATCCCGTTTTAATTTGTCTTCCCGCAGGATGAGGTCGAGAGGAACCCCACCTGCCAGGACCTGCACCGCCTCATGAGACACGGTCCGATACGATTTCGTAACCCGCAGCAGAGCCGTCCTTTGATATGTCGCCAACCTACGTTTCTACCTTAGTGTGAGATTCTGGGACCACGCCGGGGAGGCATACCTCAGAATACCCAGGATCACTCCATTGTAAATTGCCATGTTTGCTGGATATCTGAGGCCCCATAACGCGCCTCCCAAGCGGCTCAGGCCATTCAATGTTTGGGTGACCCTATTTCCCAGATAGTCCAAATGAGGGGTCACATTAAAGCGCCTACCAAACCTTACGCCGAGGTAAGTGACCACCTCACTTGGACATATTCTGGTGCCTTCTACACTGAGATTTATAGGGTGCGCTCTATCTATCTTTCCTTTTATCAAGATGGCCTGAGTCTTCGCTGCGGCGAATTTTTTTGCCTCACACCATTGGCTTACTAGGCTGGCGCATCTTTCTGCTTCTTCTTTGATTCCGGCTCTGCTGTTAGACGCCACAACTGCCGCTAAATCGTCAACGTAAGCCGTTGCTGGGAACCGCTCTGCTTCGAGCACCCCCAGCACCTCGTCAAATACTAGCTTCCATAGCGCCGGCCCGAGAACAGAACCTTGCGGGCATCCTCTCTCTACGGATGCTTCCACTTCAAAAGAGCTACCGCGAAATTTCACGCTCCTATCGCGGAGGTAGCTTTCAACGAGGGTATACAGGTTGCTGGGGGCATCGTATTTTTGCAGCTGCTGTAGTATCAGGGGCCACCATACGCTGTCGAAGGCTGAGGATATGTCAAAGAGCAGCAACATGACATACCGCTCTACCCTCTGCTCAACGTCCTGGCGAACCTGAAGTAGTGCATCAGCGGTTCCCTTGCCTTTTGTGGAACCGTATTGCCGTGGATGACTGGCCCTCATCAGAACCGGTTGTAGGTTTGTTAAGATGAGATTCTCCAGGACATTGCTCATCACAGGGAGGAGACATAGAGGTCTATATGATTTAGGGAGCTGCTTATCCCTGCCTCCTCCCTTGTAGAGTAGTCTCAAATCGGCGATCTTCCAGCTTCTCGGAAAGTATCCCCTATCAAGGCAATCATTGAAGATTCCCAACAGTTGATCTTCGATGTAGGGGATACTGTTTTTCAAGATCGCCGCATCTATGGCATCAAGTCCTGGAGCACGACCAGTTTTCTGCTTATCGACGGCAATACGGAGATCATATATGTCCCATGGTGGGCATAAGTTCGTGCCTGGGGGATACGCTGTGGTGCGTCTCAAAAAATTGTCGGCTGGATCGTCCTGGGACGGATCATCCCTGGGATACGTCACTTGTATGTAGAGGCTAGCCGACTCTTCTAGGGTTTCAGCCTGCCGAACACCATCAGTAAGAGCCGCCATTGGCTGTGGCGAAGCCAGCTTACCCATAGCCACCCTATATGGGATACCCCAGGGATTCTTAGCAGTCACATCGACGATGAACTCATTCCACGACCGTCGCTTCTGTGAGCGCACCTCCTTGCGGTACAACCTGGCTTTGGACTTATACTCATTCCGAAGTGCAGTGCGCCTCTCGTCACATCTGCACTTCTGATATGACCGCCGAGCTTTGTAGAGCTCTCTCTTCTTTGTGGTTAAGCCCGGCGTCCACCACGGAACAGGTCGAGCCCTTGCTTTCCGATGTTGGAGGGATTTTTCAACAGCATCACGGATAGTGTCGGTGATTCTGGAAACTCTGCGATCTAAATCATCTGCGCACCCCGAGTCTCCTTCTTCCCATTCTTCGTCGGCGATTTTTTCCTCCAACATACATCGGAAAGCAATCCAGTCGTTCCTACGGGTTACATAACCCTCGTCGATACCGTGGGAACTGGTTATGTCCTGTACAAGACTAAACACCAGGGCTTTGTGGTCGGAACTCGTTTCAGATGTGAGGGACCAATCGATTATATGACCTGAGAGATTCGGCGAGGCTAGCGTGACGTCAATCCAACTCTCTCCCATTCCCCCAGAGAACGTAGGGATGGCAGAGGTATCGTTAACTACGACTAGCTGATGCCTCGCAATAAACTCCCCGAGTTTAGCACCTCTTACGTTTGTTCGATTGGATCCCCAGACCGTGTTCCAGGAATTGGTATCTGAGCATATTATCACATTCCTGCTACGGGTAGTGATAATCTCCATGGCAGATATGTCATCTTCGATGTTGCTACCACTAGGTAGGTATGCTGAAACAAGAGTGAAGGAAATACTACCCCACTTAACTTGGCATGCGACACTATCTGCCATAGAATATTGTCTCAGATCCATCACGTCGAGGTTCGGGTTGTTAACCACGATGGCAGCTCTAGGCCTCCTCTCTCCACTGCTTAGAGCTATTACTCTCGACGTGAGACCAAATCCCGTGACCATGTTCCCACGGCAGGTCGGTTCCTGGACCGCCATGATGTCATAGCGTTGACACAGAGCCCGAAGCTCGTCTGCAACAACTCTTCGACGGCCCATGTTTAACTGGATGATGTTAATCTTACACATAAAAAGTCCTCTTTGCCATCTCTTTGCACCATGTCAAGTGTGTAGGGCACTCTCGGCTCCCCGCCTTGTGTTTAGTTAGTCTTGTGTTGACCTTTGCCTTCACACAATTAATACAAGTTGGGTCAGCCTTTACCTGCTTCTTGGGGCATTCTTTCATTATATGTCCACTAGCAGCACACCAGATGCAGACTACAGCTTCCGCTGTACATGTGGCTTTGGTGTGTTCATAGCCCTGACACTTGGTGCAACGAGGGGCATCAAGGTAATCCTTAAATGTCAAGGACCACCATCCTCCATTTAAACTACCAATATCCAGCAATTGGAACCGAAACATTGGGTGCACTTCTAGCACCCAATTCTTTGTGAAACCATTTCTAGCCACTGAGGAAAAAACGGGGCGGAGGTCGTCAGTGACTAATGGGGTTGGGGCCGACTTCTCGGGTATTCTTTCCCATAGAAATCTGGCTAGTTCTTCCGAGCCCCATGAGTGGGGCACTCCCCTCACTTCCATCTTCGGCTTCTTCCTGAGTGCTAACCTTGCGTGCAGGCCGTTGTCACGTAACCCCTGCCACCCAATGACTTTTGTGACCTGGGAGCTGTCTTCCAACCGAACGAGGACTGATCCTGCTTTAGTTTTCCGAACTATGGAGGCATTTACGCCTATTTGAGCCGGGGATGGAAGTTTGTCAATTATTTCCACGGCACTCTTTCCTGCTCCGCTGATTGTGAGGTAAGTCGCCTTTGACTTGAGAGTCGGTTTCACCGGCAGGGATTTGACGATATCTGCCATTGTCTTTGGCTTTTCTTTCAAGGTCGGTTCATCCTGTTGAGAAATCTTACTTACCTCTTCAATTTTATTCTCGCTGGAGGCTGCAATCCCTCTCTGTCTAGCCTTCCTTCGGGTTCGCTTGCTCTGGACCAGTTCAAACGTGTTATTTTCGGAGACTTGTGAAAGCACAGAGGTCGAAACTTCCGGCTCTTTAGAGGGTCCAGCCTTAGCCTGCATGCGTTCCTGCGTTACTCTCCCTGGAATACTGGTATGCATCACGTTTTCCCGTGTTTGATTCGCTAGAGCGTATTCATGATGGGCATCAAGTGTCTCCTTCACTACCGTTTTAACAAGGGCTGCGATTGAATTTTCATTGTAAGAACCTTGGTTCCTTAAATTAATAATATCTAAAATTGTTATAATTCGATCAGTCCTTTCGTTAATGTAATTCCTAGTAGTATTGTTCATTTTTTTGTCAAAGTTTTTCAAAAAGACTCTTAGGTTCGTTTGAATACTTCTAGCCTCTCTTATCAGGCTATCTGTATTGAGTTCTTCAGACTCTTCTTCTACATCCGAACCCTTATTCCTAGGTCGTTTGGCTGAGGGCCGTTGGTCCTTAATGACCTTTCCCTCGACTTCCTCGTCATCCATTTTATCACTATTTTCACCGATTATTGCAGAATGGATTATAATGTAACCTCAACTTTCAATAAATTTTCGTAACCCTATAGTTGTTAAAATACTTTTCTTAGTGTATGACTTACCTATAGTCCGTGTTCAGTCCACCAAAACTGTCTCTTACCTCACAATATAATAGGCTTTTGCACAACCACTAATCCAGCATAACCTTTGATGTTTTGGTTTAAACTAAAAAATAACTTAACACAACAAATTTAGTCTTTTAACAACAAATCCGAACAAATGGAACAAATATAACTTATCAAAACGAAACTGAAACAAAGAAAAAGACAAATAACAGAATTAAACGATATTCAAAATACAAAGTACACCTTATCACGTTATCACCTATTCCCTCCAAGTAATTCACTTACCTATATATGAAATATACAGTAAGTGGAAGTATTGCGATCGTGAAAATTTTCGACTTCCGGTTTTCAACGGAAATACACGTTTTGGGGTCCCCTGATTCAAAATAACCAAGTCCCGCGAAATGGTCTGTGTGTGAACAGACTAGCTCAAAAACTATATAAATGAAATTGGGTATTTAGAGTATGTATAAGCCCGCGATGTGACAGCGAAAATTTCATCAAATTTGCTCAAAGGGAGGGGGTACTTTATTTGATAACTTTTTAGGTTTTTTTCGATTTTCTCAAAAACGGCTCTAACGATTTTGATCAAACTGAGTATTTGATCTATTTATATGCCCGAGATATGACTGTAAAAATTTCATCAAAATTGATCTACGGGAGGGGGGACTTTACTTAATAAATTTTGTATCATTTTCACGGTTTTTTTTTTTTTATTTACTCAAAAACGGCTTTAACGATTAACAAAAATAAGATATGAATGCAGAAAAATGTGTGACTTTGGGAAATGATATTTAGCAAAACACGTCAATTTCTAATCTAAGTAAGTTGGTAAGTGTAAGTTGTGTGTTGCGCGCACGCACCAGATTTTTTTGTATAATAGTTAGTAAGGCTGTATTATAGTATTGTTTTATAAATTAGTTGTTAAGCTCGAAAATATTTTGAGGATTTTGTTTCTTTCCTTTCGTTAATTACACTAGAGTTTTTCTAAATTTCAAAAGTAAACTGTATGAAAAATTCCTTTTAGTTTATTCTTTTATATTAATCAACATTCGCTAAAGAAACAAAACTAGGCGCATTGAGCAACTGGCCATACTTTTTATCAGAAAGCTAAAGGTTTTACTACTAAACCTTGCCTGAACACCTACCCAGTAAGCTGACTTTATAATTAAGGAACTTGCTTTATGTGAAATTTAATTTTCAACAACTTTTATCAAAAAAAAAAAAAAAAAAAAAAAACCTTTCCGATTACTTGGAACGCCTCTGGAATTTTTCATATTTTATATACTTAGGAGACTAGATTTTTCTAAATAAAAATTACTCTCTTTCTTTCTAATTGACAAAACTCTAGCTGCAGACTTAAAACAGACAGCTATCGATCATTACATATTCATGTTAAAATGACCTTCCATAACAACAGATTCATTAACGACACTCACACGGCTGAAATGTCTTATATGAAGCAACTGAATGGATTTGGATGAGAGATTTCCTGAACCAAGAACCCGGAAAATGTGTAGCTGGGTGCAAGTTTCCTCATGCCTGAACCAGGGAGTTAATTGCTAGCAATATTTTATATTGTCAATAAATCCACATGCAATGCAGATGCGAATAGAAATATGAAGTTCAAAACATGAATAAAAAAAGCTCGTTTAATTAACGTGAACAATGAAAACATATAACTAAAGGTTATTTATTCGGCATGCCGTCACAGGAAAAATAATCAATATCATTCATATGAATCATTCCTCTTCAAAAATAAATACGAAATATGTTCGGATTGAACTAACCGCCGAGCATTTATTGGTATTTAAAACTGCATAAAATAATACATCTAGTAAGAATACAAGATAAAAAAAAAATAACGTGAACAATAATAAAAAAAATATCTGGTGCGTGCGCGCAACACACAACTTTCACTTACCAACTTACTTAGATTAGAAATTGATGTGTTTGGTTAATTGCCACCTCTCAAAGTCACCCGTTTTCCAAATTCATTTCCTATTTTTGTTTTTATTTGCTCTATAAAAACATTAATTTTTTTTATTATTAAATAAAAGTTTTAACTTGATGATACTTGGTGATTCTTCGGCAATGCAAGCAAAATACTCTAAGTCGTGTGATTTTATAATTCTCTAGCTAGTTGTTGAAAACTTTATATAGTTACCATGAAACAAATAATTACATTAAATGAACAGAAAAGCTTTAATTATAAATAATCGTCTGTCATAAAGGCGTACTACGCATGCGTGGGCTCAACGTGTTTTATGAGTTGATGGAATATTTTTATTTTTTCTCCTCTATATGTTTACTTGATTTTTTCATTTTCATATTTAGTCATTTCTTGTTTTCATGCGTAACGAGAGACAGTTAATTTCTCTATATAAAAAAAAACAAAGGTACTTTATAGGAAAACAAAAAAGGCCCCTTCCCCATTGAAGCCCCCTCAGAACATTTTAATATTGATAAAGCTTACCACATTAGGCGGGAATTGGTTCTTTGGACTCAGGGGACCCCAAAACGTGCATTTCCGTTGAAAACTGGAAGTCTAAATTTTTCACGATCGCAATAGTTTCCCTTACTATAAATTTCATATATAGGTAAGTGAAAGTAATAAATACCTTGTAGATAAACTACCCTTCGATAGCTCTCTAATAATGGTTCTAAATTAGAATGTCCCGTGGCCATCTTCTTTTCAGATGCCTCGGTGGGATGTCAGGAATTGAGGAGGAAGCTAGGATGGAGACAAGAGCGTTGACAAATCCATCAGGAAAATAATATTAGCAATGATTGAGATAATGTTAAATAGTTCGCCCAACATTTTAAATTATTCTACCAAATTCAATAATTTATTCTACAATATTAGGTCAGACTGAAAGAAATCAAATAGCTGAATAAACAAAACTAGCCCTGGCAAAAGGAAAAAAAGATTATTCCATATTTAATATTTTGGATCAAATACCTAAAAAATTTGATGAAAATTTGTATAAGTTTTATGTTGTAAAGATTTAACATTACAACTAACAAGGGGAGAGCACAGCTATGGGGTCGTCGATCGGGCCCATTTTTATTTTTCTGGTGATTCTACATCGAAAAATAGTCGACGTGTTCGAGCGTTCCGTCCAATGGGCCTTAGGTGCTGAGAAATAAAATAAAATACCTTGAAAATCCTTTATTTTTTATCTTGGGTTTGGAAAATGATATCGACACGATTCTTTCACTAATTCATTTATTTTAGAGAGTAGATTAAAGGAAAAATACAATCGTTAAAGAATTATTCACATTTCTTCAATTTAATTTAAAAAAAGCTTTATGTTTTCAAGTAAACTAGCTTTATAAATTTTTTCACATAAAAAACAATAGCAGAATTGAGTTCAGCACCTCAAGAAACCCTGATGTCTTAAATATCATCCAAAACAAAAAATAAAAATGTTTTCCTGCCAGGAACAGCTTAAAAATGTTTCAGCAAAATTGTATGTGTAGTTTCAAATTCTGCATCTCGTGTTGAGCTGATCCGATTTTTACGTTCTTGAACTCGTTGCATAAAAGAAAGCTTCCTTTTTCTAACCATATAAATAACTATTGTATTATCTCGGGAAGCTCTTGTAAAAAATGGTCCTCAAAATAAATATTAAATTCAAACTTTTCTTTATATTATGTGGATTCATGAACACTTAAAAATATCTCGATTATGTAAAAATGTGTAACTCTAGAGCCTTTATTTACCCTATGAATTTGATGAGAATCGGTAGAATTTTCTCCGAAATATGGTCGGATTTTTGGATGTTTAACGAAATTGTAAGGGTCTAGCCTTAGCTAAACTTTTAATGCAATTTTTAATTTTTTTTTTTTTTTAATCTTCCCAAAATTTGCTAATAAGTTTTTTTGATTGTCCTCAAAACGAATCTGAAAACTGTTATGAAACAAAAACAGTTTCACTCTATGTAGTAACTCAAAATGATTTTTTAATGTCATTATTTTGCCAGAATATTCCATGAACCTAACTCTAATATGGCAGAATAAGGATAATAGTTTCCAACCCGAATAATTTCCCTATTTCTTATAGAAAATCATTTCAAAGTTTGGTGTTGTTTAAAAATACCCCTACTCTCATTGAAGAGGAATGAAATTACTATGCATTGATGAAAAAAAAATTTATTGTATATACATAATTTATTCTAACTTTTGCTTTACTACTTTTTACAATATTTTGGGTGGTAGGACACGTAGAAGCATTGAAAACAAAGCCGACTCCGGCTCACTGCACACTGTATAAAACACATTCCCAGACACACATCACCCTGACTGGAAAAAAATTTATTTTTTGCTTTGGATGATAGTTAAGGCATCAGGGTTTTTTGAGGTGCTGAACTCAATTCTGCTATTGTTTTTTATTTGAAAAAATTATAAAGCTAGTTTACTAGAAAACTTGAAGTTTTTTTTAAATTAAATTGAAGAAATATGAATAATTCTTTAACGATTGTATTTTTACTTTAATCTACTCTTTAAAATAAATGAATTAGTGAAAGAATCATGTCGATATCATTTTCCAAACTTAAGATAAAAAATAAAGGATTTTCAAGGTATTTTATTTTTTTTCTCAGCACCTAAGGCCCATTGGACGGAACGCTCGGACACGTGTCGACTATTTTTCGATGTAGAATCACCAGAAAAAAAATGGGCCCGATCGACGACCCCATAGCTGTGCCCTCCCCTTGTAAGTACTACTACATTTAACCTTATTCCGGGCGCACCTCCTAACATAGCATAAGCAGGCGCATGACGTTAATTTACCGCATCACCAGTTTTACGCCTTTTTGCCTCAACTCTTTGCCTAGTAAACTTATAATAATATCATAATAACAACCTGCCACTGTTTTCCTTCTGGCTGTAAATATATGTTATTTATATAAAACTAACAAATTAAGTTATAAGCACCAGGGTCTTCTCTTTAAACTCAAGAACATACTACCGTACACCTACTATCTCATTCTTCGATCCTTCCTCTACGACAGATTTTTCTCCGTTCGGCAGGGATCAGAAATTTCTTCAATTCGTCCAGTCCTAGCGGGGGTACCACAAGGTTCAATACTGGCCCGCCTACTCTACATTGTATACACCCATGACATACCAGAAAGTAATGAGACATTGACCGCTACTTACGCAGACGATACGGCAATACTAACGAAACATCAAGACCCGTCACATGCTTCACTAACCTTACAAAACCACTTACAGAAATTAAACGATTGGTGCAAATTGTGGAAAATTGGACTTAATCACGACAAATCACAACATATAACTTTTACTCTCCGAAAAAATACTTGCCCACCAATTTATATCGAAAATGTCCAAATCCCCAAACAGACATTGTACAATACCTCGGACTAACCCTCGATAGAAGGATGACACGGGGCCCGCACGTTAAAATGAAAAGGGAAACTCTGAACAAACGACTAAAGCTACTTTACCCACTTTTTTCTAAATCCTCAAAATTAAGACTGAGACAAAAACTTAATACTTACACATACTTACTTAAACCTATATGGATATACTGTTCACTGATTTACGGAATCGCTAAAAAAAATACATTTACAGAAACTACAGACCTTTCAGTCAAAATTATTACGACTCATTTCAAAAGAACCTTGGTACGTGACTAATCAAACCTTACATACTGACTTCCTCATGCCAACAGTCGACCAACAAATCAAGACTCTCTACAAACGCTTCCACACTAACCTACACGGACATATAAACCTACTAATCAGAGATATGGCCACAGATGAAATGCCCTTGAATGTGAGGAGGAGATTAAAAAGGCGTTGGATGAGAGATCTCCTCCTTTAACCGACCTGAATAACTGAATGAAGCCAGACAAGAGGTACTGTTGGCTGCCATCCTTCCCGATGCATCACATGTCATCATTTGCAATTGTATACGGCCATCGAATCTGCTGATTGTCGATATCTTGTTGACAGGCGCGGATATACAAATGAAGTTAAAAAAAAAAAAAAAAGTTATCAAAAATGTAACCACACACTATGCAACATTGTTACTGTAACAAAAAATTAGCAAATAAAATAAATATAACTCCAATTAAAAAATAAAAACGTAGTAAGTCAGTACAACCGGGCATAAATAACCCAAGATATTTGCCCCTGAACAACAAACAACAGCAACATCAACTCTTTGCCAAAAATATTCAAATTTCTGCATATTCATTTCTTAAAACAAATTGACCTATAAAGTAAAGTGATTTAAAGAAGAAAAGACTTGAATGAAATTCAAACTCCGTTTTTTACATGTTTTATAAATATTAATGAAACATGCAAACTGCAAATATCAAATAGCAACAAAACTGTATAGTTATGACATTGAAGAACAAAAGTAAGCAACAAAAAAATTAAATTTAAGTAATTTTTTGAAGAGAAAAGATTTGGCTCCGCCGGGAGTCGAACCCGGGTCTCCCGCGTGACATGCGCGGATGCTAACCACTACACCACAGAGCTCGGCTCCAAGTAGAGCCAATCCTTCCTCTTCACTGATACCTACTACCCGATCACGCAAATTTTGCGAGTAATGGGAGGTGGACAACGTTTATCCAATTTATGGTATTTATTGACGTACGTCAATTTTAAATTAATTTTTATTAATCTAATCTTAATCTGTGGGTGACCACCTTTTTTAAATTATTTTTAAATAATTTATTTTTTGAAGAGAAAAGATTTGGCCCCGCCGGGAGGAGTCGAACCAGGGTCTCCCGCGTGATATGCGCGGATGCTAACCACTACACCACAGAGCTCGACTCCAAGTGGAAAAGGTGGTCACCCACAGATTAAGATTAGATTAATATAAATTAATTTAAAATTGACGTACATCAATAAATACCATAAATTGGACAAACTTTGTCCACCTCTCGTTACTCTCAAAATTTGCGTGATCGGAGAGTAGGTATCAGTGAAGAGGAAGGATTGGCTCTACTTGGAGCCGAGCTCTGTGGTGTAGTGGTTAGCATTCGCGCATGTCACGCGGGAGACCCGGGTTCGACTCCCGGCGGAGCCAAATCTTTTCTCTTCAAAAAATTATTTAAGTTTAATTTTTTTGTTGCTTACTTTTGTTCTTCAATGTCATAACTATACAGTTTTGTTGCTATTTGATATTTGCAGTTTGCATGTTTCATTAATATTTATAAAACATTTTGGAGTTAAAACACTAAAAGAGAAAGGAAACTTCTCAGAAGATGTTGATTCTTGTCTCCGCGGTGAGTGATAAGATTCAATTAGAGAATACATGCCCGGCCACCTGTGACTTGCCTGATAAAACCTTCATAAGACTTTTTATATGTTACGGTAAACTACCACGCGCGCGCCCGGAGGAGGTTAATAAGAATATATATATATATATTTCAGACAATCTGATTTCATAACTCTGGATCCTCTTATGTCATTATTAAATACCATAGAATTTTAATACTATATACTAATCAATAAATAAACACGTTTATTCGAAACTATGATGTGATTTGGTAAAAATAAAATAATAATACCTTTTCATTATGGATAATTTTATAAGTGACAGAATATGGAGCATTAAGGATTTTGGATTGTAGTTATTGGATTCGAGAGGAGTTTAATGGTTTGGTGGAGCCTTAGAGCTGGATTCCGTAAGTCCATATTGGTCTTATCATTGTCATATACTCGTAAATGAGTCATTTGTAATTGAGGGGGAGCTTTGAGCGGCCTTGTTTGAGATTCCAAGTGAAGCGTTTGTCCAGGTGAAGTGGAGATAAGTAGAGAATTATTAAAGGTTACTGTGGGACAGGAGTTCGTAGGTTTAGGACGCAGTGTAAAAGTGATTTGTTGGGATTTGTCCGGGGTGATTTTGATTCTCCACTTTTGACACCATTCTTCGAGGATTGTGACGAGGGATTGGCGAGTTTGGGATTCAAGGACTGGGTCATTATTTCCGTATATCTATTAAGTCAATTTGACTTCTTATATTGTATCTGTAAGTTATTAATGAAATATAAAACTGTTTTAATGTATTCAAGTATAAGCAGTACGATAAGGGCGGATTCACACTATCGCTCCGCTCCCGCTCCACTCCCGGTCCGCTCAAATATTCTAAAGAGAAATAGACAGAGAATTCCACTATCGGTACCGCTCCGGTCTCGCTCCACTCCCGGTCCGCTCTCGCTCTACCCCATTCACACTAGCGCTCCGCCAGGTCCGGTCTCACTGGCAAAATATTCTAAAGAGGATTAGAGAGAGGTTAATCACAATATTGGCCCAGGTCCGGCCTCGCTCCGCTCCCGCTCCACTCTCGCTCCACTCCCGCTCCACTCTCGCTCCGCTCCCGCTCTACTCTCCTAAAGTCTTTTCATATTCTCATTATATAATTTTACACCGTTCACGATTGAAGCCATTAATAATCGAAACCGTCTTTATTTGGATTTTAATTAATAATTAACTTTCAGTTATTAAAGTATTTATTTATTCACCAATTTTACGGCCAAAAAAGTTCAACTTTAAAAATAAAAAAAAAATATATATATATATATATATATATATATATATATATATATATATATATAATTATAAATTAATTTAATTAATGGTGAAGAAATAATTTAATTTTTTTCCGAATGTATTGGAATACGTTGAAATGATAAAAAAAAAAAAAAAAAAAAAAAAAAATCACCAACAATACGCGCGGTTTTTCGACGTGAAAAATTCATGTTATGTTTGAGATATATTTTGCTATGAATTAATGTACTCGTAAAAAATGGTCACCGATTTATTTATTGACTACACACTCATTGCTATTATAAAATAACGTTTAATTTGAAACGAATAAAAATGCAGTATATTATGAAAAATGTCAGATAATTAACAAAAAAATATATTAAAGCAAAAAATAATTAAAATATTAATCAGGAAAACAAGAGAATACAATCGGTAAATTTGTAGCATTTACCGATTTCAACTTGAAATTTTCAAGCGTAATCGAATACATTCCGAAAAAAATTTAAATTATTTCTTCACCATTAATTAAATTAATTTATAATTATTATTAATAATTATCATTGTGTTGCAATATATTCTTCTTATTATATTTTTTGATAATATTATCTTCTTCATCAAGAAAAGTACACTTACCAGCTATTTCTACAAACGAAAATTTTTTTTTTTTTTTGGCCGTAAAATTGAAGAATAAATGAATACTTAAATAACTGAAAGTTAATTATTAATTAAAATCCGAATACAGACAACTTCGATTATTAATGGCTTTCAAAAGTGAACGGTGTAAAATTATATAGTGTGAATATGGTAAGACATTAGGAGAGCGGACCGGGAGTGGAGCGGGAGCGGAGCGCTAGTGTGAATGGGGTAGAGCGAGAGCGGACCGGGAGCGGAGCGAGAGTGGAGCGGGCGCGAAACCGATAGTGTGAATAGGCCCTAAAAAGTATTATTCATAACACCTAGGGGAGATCGAGGGGATTTGAAACAGAGGTGAGTAGAAACAGTAGCGATTTCTCGGGACTTAAAATCGCTAGCGATTTGGAGACTTCGCTTATAAATTACTTCCCTCCGCCCGCTGACATGTCAGTTCGCGTCAGTGGCTTAAGTCGCGCGGTTATGGAGTTCTGCGTGCCATGTGACAAAAACCGCGAAAAGTAGGTTTTTAACCTTTTTTTGTATGATGCCTATATTTTCATAAGGGTTTTGTATTTTTTCAAGATTTGTTATGTATGTTTGGTACAATTGATTTCTGTGTACTTGCATCTTGATTAAAAATTGGGAGGTTTTTTCGTACCGAGGAGATTTGAAACAGGCTGTTTCAACTCACCTCGTTTTGCCCGACGAGGACAAAACAATTGAGTGGCATGACTTCCGCAGAGAGGGAACATCGGTTACTATAGAACTTATTCTGCATAGGAAGAAGAATCCTTTTGCCTATGTTTTAGAGCCAAATAAATTTGGTGCAACGTCTGGAATACAACAACGGGGCTCATGATACTTGCACTGGTGGGGAACTTTATGTTTGCCACTTCTGCTTGTCAGATTGACCCGTTTTATTATGATAATATTTTTATTTTTAACATTTTTGAGATTATTGTAACATAAATATTTAAAGAAATATTGATAAAAACTGATTTTAATACTTAAAAATCGGCAAAAAATTAATAATTATTTTATTTCAAAGATTTATAATTTAAAACCATTTGTTTATCTCACTGTTATTTTAATTAATGATACGAATAGGACGTTATGGTACTTTTAACTACTTTAGGAGTTGATTATTTGTATTAGACCTGTAGTTACCTACTTAACTGATATATCTGCACAAAATATTAATAAAAAAGTTTGTTTTGTATATCAAAAGTTTAATTTTAATAAATACCTTTAAATTATATCACCATTTTTATTTTACAGACCTCAATACTTCTCAAAAATCACATGTTTCAACTCTCCTCGACCCCTGTTTCATCTCACCTCGGTATGAGGGGAATTGAAACAAGTTGACTTGTTACGGTTAAATGGGGTTTTAACCACAATATTTAACGCTTAAAATTTCTTTATGTTTACCATTCGCAAGGGTAAAGAATGCCCTATCGATTGGTACTAATATCATACGATTTCTATCGATAGGATTTGGGGTATGATACAAAATATAAAATTGTTTCAACACCCCTCGGTCTCCCCTACCAAAAGAGAGTTTTTGGTGCTTGGTATAATTTCCTGGACCTCGTACAGAAAACAACCACTTTTGGTACTAGTGATGAAAATAACTTTAATTAATTAAATTAACTTAACATAAATTAACTTTAATTAAATTTATAATTAGGAGACAGAGAAAAAAGTTAAATGACAATTGTTGCAAAAAATCTGAAGGATATGGCTGAAGTTTTCATATTTCCATTGAATTTAGTTATTTATTCCAGAATGCCATTATGAATTGGCTTAAAATGGATACTCTTTTAACCTTTTTTAAAATTTTCAAAAATTGTTTTAATCTAATTATTTATTATCCTATTATTAAGGGAATGAATTTGTTTTTTAATAAATTAGTAAATACCAATATCAGTTTTTAGTATAAAACTAAAGATAAAAAAAAACAATATCCTTTGATAAAACCTATGGAAAAAGGAACCTAAGGACCCTTTTTTTTTTATATCCTTATACTAAAACCAGATAAGCCTACCTTAAAAGCTAAGTCCTCGTAAAGCTAAGCTCATTAAAGCACCATTAAATGGCTTAGGTAAACAGGCTAGTCACTGATCCCCTCCAAAATAATCAATAGCGAGCTTTCTGCCTCTTCTAAGGCAAGGCACTTTGCTTCTAAAAGCAACACCATATAATATATAGCGAAAAATTCAGGAATATATATATAGAGAGATTTTTTTAATAATTCAAATTAGTAAACGAAAAGGCTAAAAACATTAAATCATCCTATCCTACGTTTTAATAAATAAAGCTATTGATTCCTCTAAGGGTGCGTTCACATTAGCGCAAACGAACTGAATGCTCACGGCGGATATTAGGTAAGGCGGGGGGAGCAAACATTCGTGATCAACATGAGGTACGTCTGCGGTCAAGTAGTACCTACATTTCAATGGAAAGACTCACACGTGCGACACTTTACCGCAACGGAAAGAAGCTTTGATGGTGATTTCGATGGAAAAACGCAAATAGAAAAGGAAGAAATTGTTAAATCCTAGCTATTAATTAAATATTTTATGACATCTTTAGACTATAGCCTCATACGATCCATATGCCAATTCACAGAAGAAAGTACAATAACATTCTAATCTCTAAATAATATTTAACAGTTCGGGCGTAGAGGGCTTCAATGGAGGCCTTTAGCAAAAAAAAAATTTCATTATAAAAAATAATAAAACCATATCATTTTTAATCGAAATACGTTTCGGATCAATTTACATTTTTATTTTTTAAGTTTCTTAAATTTAATTGCAATGAAACAGCAGATTCTGCAAGTAAGGCTGTCGTTCACTACGAATAAATAATTAAAAAGTTGGTCTGGTGCGCAACACACAACTTTCATTTAACAACTTACTTAGATTAGACATTAATGCGTTTTGTTAATGCCACTTCACAAAGTTACACATTTTTAACTTTCATTTCTTATTTTTGTTTTCATTTGTTCTATAAAAAAACACTTATTTCTTTTTATATTTAAATAAAAGTTTGTATTTGTGATAATTCGGCATTGCAAGCATAATACTCCAAGTCGTCTGATTTTATAATTCTATATGTACTTGTTGAAAACTTCATTTAGTTACCATGAAACAAATAATTTTCATTAAATGAACAGAACGGCTTTAATTATGAACAACGGCCTGTCATTAAAGGTGTACTCCGCATGAAACAGTGTTCCAGAATACCGCTTATATTCTTAATATATTAATGAGAAAAAAGATATGTATCTAATGAGATACCCTGTAATGTTATTATTTAATTAACGCTATCTAAAAAAAAAAATGTTAGTTGGTAGGTAATAATAATTAACAGACGTATTAAATCATCGTAAGTTAATGCTGACGATTTTGTATTATCACGGATTTCCTGTTATAATGTTATTTTGTGGGGACGGTAAGAAATAGGATGATCTATTCCTATTGTTGGATGATCTATACTTAACCATTATTAAACAATACAACAAAGAATGGGAGAAAAAAATATATTTTATTTATTTTATAATTATATGCTTCATGTTTAAAATATATTTTTTATAAAGTGCTCCCGACAAGAGCCACATCAATGGAACTAAATTGATAAGCACGGCGGGCACAAAGGGGCATCCCCCTTCTGCTGTTTACAACTCACTAATTATCAGCCCCCCCCCCGCCACCATTCCAACTTGTTCAAAGAAACTTCATCGCTCCGTTATCAAATGGGCAGATTAAAGGCTAGGAGGGGCTTGGTTGTCATCTCTGTAGTACAGTTAAAAAATATACTAAAGCTAATATTAAGCTGGATTAAAATATTTTCCTAAAAACAAAAAACGAAAACTAAGCAAAATCATGATAAATCACAACGAATAATAATCGTATTCTTCTGACTACCTTAGTACGGCTACCTTGGATTAGGGAGGTTATAGTACCACCTAAACATCGATTCGATACTTTTCCTAAAGTATCGATAGTTGGTTCGAAAGCTGAGAATTTCAGAAAGAATAATACTGACTTTATAACGTAGTCGATTGATATGCAGGAAAGAAAAGAAAATATTCTTTGATATTATTTAACGGAAATTATGTGTTTCCATGAAAGTAACGATGACTGATATATTATTTAAGCATATAAATAAAAACATATAAAGGAGATAGATTACATAAGCATATAAATGTGAAAAAATATGTAAATTTGAGGAATGGCGTTATCATCTCTCTCTCTCTCTCTCTCTCTCTCTCTATATATATATATATATATATATATATATATATATATATATATATATATATCAAAGAATTCTTCCGATAACATTACAAATCATTGGTTAATCTGCCTGCCGTAGTACTGAAGTCCTTACTGGAATATGAAAATTTTGCAGCGCGCTTTCTTCTAGACTATTTCCAATCTTTAACTCTTCAATCTTTTCAATCAAGAAACCCTCTAAATAGAGTTAAAGATAAGAGTTAATGATAAGAGGTACTTTTATAGTCCCTAATTTGGTACTACTTCTAAAGAGTGGCTCCTGGGCGTGGCCTGTTTTGGGAGGTTATATGATCGAACTCCCTTCGCGTCTTTTTCAGTTAAAAGTGCCTTGATTGGCCTTATTAGAGTGTTATATTCTGGTTTTATTATAATAATAATTGCTAATTGAATAGCCAGGGATCTCAAATTAATAATAACTATTAGAACATAAAAAAAAGAAGGAAGAAACGTTAATGTAAACGTTAAGGAAGCGTTAATAATTTATTTTTTGTAATCTCTATATAATATATATATATATATATAAGAGGCTTTGTCCTGACTAACAGAATCAACGCAGAGCAAAAACTACTAATGATAGAAACTTGAAGTTCGGAATTTAGATTTTAAACGCGATGTAGGTAACCACTAAGAAAGGAATTTCAAAAATGTAACTCCTAAGGGGGTTTAAATTGCAAAATTTAACCTATTTTTGAATTTCGAGAAAAAATATCTTATTTGGACTCATTTTAGAGATCTTGATAGGACGAGTTTAACTCGAAAGCGCCTACGGGGCATCGAAAACCATGTTTTAAAGCCGAAAAATTAAGCGTTCCCGACGAGTAAGCAATTTTTTGTTTCGGCGGTTTTAGTAAACTCTCTCCATTGCTCGTCTCCCTCGCTTCTACCGAGCCGGCAGCTTCCCCCTCCAACATTCCACCTACCGGAAGCTCCGATCCCTGTTATATTGTAAATATGTAACATATGTTGTCAATATATAACATATTATATTAAATCAATACCAAGATAATGATTACAGAATTGATTTTAAAGGCTCGCGGGCAAAGCTGCGACCGGGAATGCTAGTGTATGTATATCTAAACACGTCAATTTCTAATCTAAGTTGGTAGGTGTAAGTTGTGTGCACCATCGCACCATATTTTTAATTTCATAGTTTTGATTTACATAGATAATATGTAGGTCTTTTTTACCTATACATGTAATATATAATAAGGGAAAGTATTGCGATTGTGAAAAATTTCGACTTCCGTTTTTTTATTTTTTTTTTTATTTGTTACATATGAGCCCCTTAAAGCACAAGTGGTGTAACTCCAATTTTTATGTTTCGAGATATTAAAGGGTTTGTTATGTTAAGACGTTTTGGTACTACTAGTTTCACCAGACCACAAATGAATGCACAAACATGGGAAACTAGGAGTTACACTGTTAGTGCATTAAACATAACACAGTTTTCCCTACACAGTACAATGCGTAACAAAAAAAAAAAAAAACGAAAATTGGAGTTACACCACTTGTGCTCTAAGGGACACTCACACACAAAAGAACACACACACACACAAACATACACACACACACCATTTTGCGGGGCTTGGTTATTTGGATTCAGGGGACACCAAAACGTGTATTTCCGTTGAAAACCGGAAGTCGAAATTTTTCACGATCGCAATACTTTCCTTACTATATATTTTATATATAGGTAAGTGAAAGTGAAACTAATCAAATTCTAGACGGTTATACCTACAATTAATTTTTTTTTTTTAATTAGCTTTAATACTGTGGAAATGAGAAGTTTTTTGTCTCTCCTCTAAAATTTTCAAAAATGGAATGAGCAGGTTTTGATAGCAAACGCCTCATTTAATACCTGGGATCAGATATCTTTCCGGGTGTACACAAAAACATAAGTTGCATGGCGATCAGATGAATTGTTTAGTCATGCACGAAGGACTAACATTCATTTTTATAGATTTAAAGTATTACAAATCCTTTAAAGGAACAAGGCTAAAAAAGAAAAAGAAAACAAAAAACCACGACCTATCCTATAGCTGTAGAAACATATCCCGGTTCGACGAATTTCAATCGACTCGCTGAACGGGAGTACCTCTTATCTAACCAGGACGGGAGAGAGAGCAAGGCCGACCGATTCAGATTCAATATTTCAAGCTTAGCCCCCAAATCCTCCCCAATCCAAACAGCCGCATCTTCCTCTTCTTCTTGTTCCCTATTTTTATTCCTCTTTTATCTGCTCCCCACTGAAAGGGATATACACAAGGAGATAGGAGGAGGGTAACGTTTTGCAACGCTGCGTGGTTTGAATAATGAAACTCGCTCATATCGCTATATTTCTTATTGGGTTTTCCACGAAGCTTGAAGGAGGTATTTCAGAGGATTTCATCGCTCATGTATCTCGAGCAATACACTACTCAAGAACCAGGTAAATATATACAGGCAGGTAATCCGAGAATAACCCCTGGTAATCTCAGATGAAGGAAATGTTAATTACAACCTTACGAATTTTCAAAGTATTTTTTTTTATGAAAGCCACGTTTAATGATTGCAAAATGAAAGCAGTAGTGATGTAAAACTATCGATCGTCTCTACCGCTATCGATAGTTTCGATAGTATCGGACATAAAAATATCGATAATATCGATAATCTGAGGTGATGACCGGGGGAGGAGTAGAGTTGTAGAAGTTTTCATTTGGAACGATAGCAGATATAATGCACGTATCCATTTGCGTTTTTTTCATTCCTTTTTACTTTCACTTACCTATATATGAAGGGGTACTTTATTTAATAACTTTTTACGTTTTTTTCGATTTTCTCAAAAACGGCCCTAACGATTTCGATTAAACTGAGTATTTGATGTATTAATATGCCTGAGATATGACCGTAAAAATTTCATCAAAATTGATCAACCGGAGGGTGGACTTTACTTAATAAATTTTGTATCATTTTCACGTTTTTTTTTATTTACTCAAAAACGGCTTTCACGATTTTGATCAAACTGGGTATTTGATGTATTTATATGTCAAAGATAAGATAGCCAACATTTCATCAAAATTGATCAACCGGAGGGGGGACTTTACTTAATAAAATTTCTATCATTTTCACTTGTTTTCTTTATTTACTCAAAAACGGCTTTCAAGAATTTGATCAACCGGGGTATTTGATGTATGTATATGCCAAATATGTGATAGCCAACATTTCATCAAAATTTATCAACCGGATGGTGCACTTTATTTTATAACTTGTTTTCCAATTTTTCGATTATCTCAAAAATGGCTTTTTTATATTTTTTTATAGCGTTTTTTTACAGATAAGCGTTTTTTGTTAGAAAAAATAAATGAATCACGCTGTACTATTTTGTTTATTCTTCATTTCTATGAAATATATAGAACACGGGTGCTTAGAGGGACAGGCTATCACTTTATCCTTTAAAAACAATGTTTTCGATATTACTATCGATAGTTAAATAAACTATTTAACTTTAAGTAAGTTAAATAAACTAATAAATAAGTTAACTAAACTATTGGCAGTTTAAAACTATCGATAGTATCACATCACTAGAAAGCAGGGTTTGATATAGAAAATTAAAAAAATACAAATAATTTAATGCGGAATTTTTAAAAATCGTTTGATAATTTTTTTTTTTTTTTTTTTTTTTTTTTTATCAGAGTGCAAAAAAATCAAATCCTGATTATCATTTTTTGAAAAAAAAATACTGTTAAAAATAATAATTGTTTTCAAGTAATAATTTTTAATCTGATAGTTAAATTTGTTTGATAGGTTGGCTCTTTAGAAAGACAAGTAACCGTGATCACCTGCGGTGGCCACTGGTAAACCAGACTAAAATAATAAAGGTCGCGGTTTAGCATCCCGCGGTGGCCCTAGGCTTTTTTTAAAAGGCCAAAAAAAATCCTTGGCTATGTTCCCTCGGATAGGACGAAAAATGGTGGTACCGAGCCTGTACCATAAAAGGTACTTGTAAAAGATCCCTATCCTAATTATACCTGGATAGGCATAATTTAGTTGTTCCACTGTAGCAACGTCCGATTCTCCTTTTGGCATAAAGTGATATTAATACAACAAACAAACAAACCATTTAATCATAATGAAATGATGTTTTTGCACGGAAAATTATAATTTACAATGCCAACTGAACAATATAAACTAAAATAATTAGGTTACATAACAAGGTTACAAGAAATCTCAACTTTGAACGACATTTTATCACAAACGTAACCATCTGATCTATCTTCAGGGCAAGACTCCACTCCATCGCTCCTTAAATTTAGTCTAGTCTGAATCAAAACTCTAGAATGTTCCAGACAAGCGGAGAAGGTACTCGAACAGTCACGAAAATTAATTAGGACTGTTTGTTCCAACTGCTCCAACAAAAGTCTAGAACTCTTTTCAATTATTTATTTATTTATTTTTTATTTTTTGTTTCACGTTACACATTTTTTATACATCAAGCATTTATATAAAATAATGTTATAAAAAAAAAAGTAATTTAAAATTTAACTATCACAAATAATAATAATTTTTAAGTAATAGCACTTCTGATGACATGTTAAGATGAAACGAAAAACCCTTAACAAATGTCTCAACCTACTTTACTCCCTTTTTCCAAAACTTCAAAACTAGAACTACGACAAAAAATGTTTTTTTTTTTTTTTGTATTCAAACATTAATTCGCACCTGTCAGCGGTCTGCGACAATCAGCGAATTCGATGGCTGCAGCATCGCAATGATATATATATATATATATAAGGCATGTATGGCATAATGGAACGAAAGTGGCCAGCAGCACCTCTTTCCGGGCTTGACACTGATTCAGGAGAGGAGGTCTCTCATCCAGCTTCTTTTTAGCCGCCTTCGAACGGGCAAGTCAACCGTGGCCATGTCGTGAATTAATCTTTTGTTATTTCCTTCCAATTTTACAAAAAAGCGTGAGTAAAGCGTCCGTATATGTTGTTAGATAGTCTGTTGTTGTAAGTCTGTATGTAGAGTTTGGTTACTTACGTACCTGGCAGCGTCCGTAATTAGTCTTAAAATTTTGGATTGAAAAGTTTGTAATTTTTGTAAGTGTGTCTTTTTAGCTGAGCCGAAAATCTGTGAGGCGTATGTCCAAATGGGTTTAAGTAAGTAGGTGTATGTATTCAGTTTTTGTCTAATATTCAATTTAGAAGATTTGGCAAAAAGGGAGTAAAGAATTTTTAAGCGTATGTTCAAGGTCTTTTTTTTTCATCTTGACATGTGTGCCCCAAGTCATCTTTTTAATCTACATATTTTTAACTACTGAAACCAATATGGACTTACTCTTCAAAGATATACGATACAGCAAAAAAAGACCCACTTACAAAGAATTCAGACTTTTCAATCTATGATATTAAGACTCATAGCAAAATCAACATGGTACGTGACCAACATTACCAAACATACTGACTTACAAATGAAAACAGTAGACCAACATATAAATTTTGTTATAACATATAACTTTACAAACGTTTCCATACACACATACACGGTCATTTCAACAAACTGATTGTAGGCATGGCAACAGCTGATATGCCCATACCTAGGAGGAGATTAAAAAGGCGCTGGATGAGAGATCTCCTTCGTTAAAAATCCAGATTACCTGAAACCAGTCAGACAAGAGGTACCGCTGGGTGCCATCCTTCCCCATGCCAAACATGCCCTTATTTAAATTAGCACAGCTCACATTTGCTATTCTACCAAGGATCAAACATCAAGAAATATTTTTTATTTTATAAATAAACTCATAAATAAATAATTTAAAAATATACATTATTATAAACAAAATGTAAACAATTAACAAGGTTCGACTCCTCGGCATATTAATGAAGCTTTCCCTTTTAGCTCCAGTCAAACAATGAAAAGCTTAACGTAGGGGGGGAGGGAGGGGGTAAAGTTAATGTGCAAACATTTACCTTTCCCCGTATCCGGGAGCCGTCATAATTTCTGCTTACTATATTTAATTTTTAATTACCACTCACGTTGGTATATTAAAAAAGCCCAGTTAAAAAAAAAAAAAAAAAAAAATGAAACTGCCGGATGAATCTTAAATATTTTAGAATTTAAATATATACACAGTTATTTCACCTTCTTAAAAAAAGTATCCATGTATTTATGAGCTCATTACCATAATTTTTCATGCTATTCAATTGTCATGAGTTTTCCACTACACCATCGCCACCACATTAAATAAATAAAAAACCCATTGGTTGTTATTAACTGCCCTAAATATAGTTGTTATTTTAAGAATTTCTTTTCATTTCTATTAAAACGATTCTAATTTTAACTATATTCGATTGTATTTTCATAATTATTTTACGAAATACCCATTATTACTGAGACATTGACGGTAACTTACGCTGATGATACAGCAATAATCACTTAACATCAGGACGAAACACAGGCATCATTAACTTTACATCACTTGTAAATACATCACTTATACATATGCAATGGTTCCAACTATGGAAAATTAGACTCATTCATGACCAATCAAAACACATCACATTTAAACTTAGAAAACATACCTATCTATCCGTTTATATTGACAATAACCAAATTCCTCAGACGGACACAGTACACTATCTGGGACTCACTTTCGACAGAAGCATGACATGGGGCCAGCTTGTCAAAATGAAAAAAAGAACGCTTACCAAAAGACTCAAAGTTCTCTATCCACTATTTTCTAAATCTTCAAGACTTAAACTGGAACAGAAACTAAATACCTAAACCTATAACTAAATACTCTATAACTAAATAACCTAAAAATAAATACTCACTTACTGAAGCCCATATTAACATACTCCCCATAGATATACGGCATAGCTAAAAATACTCACAACTTCAAACGTTTCAATAAACATTATTACAAAGGCGCCCTGGTACGTGACTAACAAAACTTTACATACAGACCTCCATCTACCAACAATCGACCAGCACATAGCGACTCTTTACAAACGATTTTTTATAAACTTGATCTGATAAACTTGATTTATATAAACATCCTAACAGTTTAATCAGGGATATGGCTGACATACGCATGGATCCGAGAAGACTAAAAAGGCGCTGGATGAGAGATCGGCTCTCTTAGACAGCACCAAGGTAATTTAATCATGCCAGGAAGGGGGTGCTGCTGGGTGCTTTCCCTCCTCGCTGATTGTCAGCACCTTGCTCACAGGTGCGAATCAATAATTAAAGTAAAAAAAAAATTGCGCATTATTATTTTTTGTTATTTGTTTTTGTTATTCTAGAGTAATACAGAGATTGAGAAAAAAATATCTTGATTCAACAAAGTAAATAACGATTTTATTTTATCCTGTTAATCAGCTACTTCAATTTTTTTTACTATCTTTTGTTACTTCTTAATGTTACTATCTGCAATTAATCTCACCTTCTAGCAATTATACTATACATGTTGCTCATCCTCGCGCGGGTCTCATTACCGCGTATGGGGAGCGTCCCGCGGGTGGCGGATGTGGGGATGGTCGGTGGAAATTCCTAGGAAGTTCCTCCCGGCTAAATCCGTAGGACTCGCTGACCAACAATGAGAGCGGCCCCATTAGATAAATAGATAAATATAGAATATTTATCTATTTATCCTATACCTATTAATCTACGATATAGAAAATTAGATAAATAGATAAATTCTGATTTTAACTATATGTGATCTTTTCTTTGACATTCTTTAATTTTTGCAAAAATATGAGAAAGGAAACAATATTTTTTTCTAATACTTCTTACTAAGTCTATAATATAAATAAAACTTATTGATATTTGCTTAATTTATTTTATATAAATTCATTTCTTTAAAAAGAATTTTTTTTTTATCATAGAGTGAGTGTTTATAAAGCAGTAAAAGACTCCAAAAATCGTTTTAACATTGCAAAAATTATCAATATGGATGGCAATTCAAAATTCTAACAGTTAAATGCTGTTTTCGATAAAGTATGGCGTAAATCCTGTATCGGAGCCCGGGGGCATGTCCTGCGCATATTTATTTCTAGTTCCAATCCTTACCAAGAGATAATTCCCTTGAGACGCTCATTTAATTCACTTTTCAGTAAAAAAATAACGCTTTCGTCAGAGCATTCCCATCTGTGGCTCATCCCAGCAGTCAGACCCCTGGGACTGATACCATTCAATTCGGGATATCCCTAAAATACGCCGCTGTACCTAGCGTGTTAAGTAACTGGAAAAGACTTCAAGATTCAATGGTTCATATCACTACTACATTATGGTTTAATTGTCGTAATGTCGTTTTTGTGATGTAAGTTACAAAAAGACTAGTCAAGAGCAAGGGCGGATCAGGCCGGTTGGAAATTGGAAATGGGAGTTATTATTAGTTAAATAAAAAAAAAATAAAAGAAATTGTTAACTGAATAATTATTTCTGATTATAATCATACAGTGTGTGTTTTGTCTTCTTTTTTACTTTCACTTACCTATATTTTTATTTTATTTCTCACTCTACCGTACCTTGAAGGTAATACGAGTGTTAGCAACAGTGGTATGATAAGCATGACTGCATAACATACCACTGCTGCAAGTAGATCACATTACTTCACAGCCGGTGCTCAGTGTCTAAGCTTCAGCCACTGCCTCCTTCTTCGCCTGCTCTGTTCTGCGGCCTCAATGGAGATCTTCTACCCAAGGTGAAGTGGGTTGGGCCCACAGCTTCCTTCCACCCGGAGACGAAATTTATGAAGTGCTGGTAGTTGTCTTTAGACACCAGCTGAGGAAAGTCGCTCTCCGACAGTGTGTAGAGCCCAGTTTCCCTCAGCAGCTTGGCCCTTAGTGGCTCATAGGCAGTGCAGGCAATAACGATGTGCTCAGCGGTTTCTGGGATCCCGCAACTGGGACATAGAGGATCAATGTTTATTCCATGCTTGTGAAGCTTCGCTCGAAAACCTCCATGTCCCGTTAGAATCTGAGAAGTCCAGTAGTCCGGGAGGACCCACGTCTTCTCTAGCCGCGATTCGACGGTGGGGAAGTATTTCCTTAGCGTAGCCCCGTTCGGGGTCGTCACCCACCGCCGATTCCATTCTGCCAAAGTGTTCTCCCGGAGGATCTTCTTCCATTTGGTGGGGTCTGCGCAGATTCTTCCCCGTAAGTTTGCTGGGATATCCGCCAAGCCGTCTCGTTTAATATTATGCCGAAGTAGGTCTTCTTTTAGGAGGAGGTCGAGAGGAATAGCTCCTCCTAAGATCTGCACCGCCTCGTGAGACACAGTTCTGTATGACCTGGTCACTCGAAGCAGGGCCATCCGTTGGATTGTAGCCAACCTGCTCTTCTGTCGGTGCGAGAGATCTCCAATCCAGGCTGGGGCCGCATATCGGAGTATACCAACAACCACAGCATTATAAATGGCTATGGTAGCTGGATATCTAAGGCCCCAAAACGCGCCACCAATGCGACTCAATCCGTTAAGGGCAAGGCTTACCCTACTTCTCAAATAGTCCAAGTGAGGCGTCACATTGAAATTCTTCCCTATCCTGATTCCAAGATAGGTGACAACCTCACTCGGAATTATTCTTGTTCCCTGTATAATCATTGATATAGGGTGAGCCCTATCTGTTTTACCTCTCAAGAGGATCGCTTGAGTCTTGGATCCTGCCATCCTCAATTTCTTCCTCTCGCACCATCCTGCTACCAGGTTGGCGCAACGTGCTGCTTCATCTTTCAGTCGGGCCCTGCTATTTGAGGCTACTACAACAGCCAGGTCATCTACGTAAGCTGTAGCGGGGAACCGCTCTTTTTCCAGGACGCCCAGCAACTCGTCGAAGACTAATTTCCACAGGGCAGGACCAAGTACAGAGCCCTGAGGGCAACCTCGCTCCACTGTTTCTTCTACCTCATAGTAGCTGCCACGAATTTTTCATGTCCTGTCCTGCAGGTAGCTTCTAACCAAGCCATACAAGTTGCTGGGCGCTTCAAATCTCTGCAGCTGCTGGAGCACGCTGGGCCACCAAACGCTGTCGAAGGCGGAGGTTATGTCGAAGAGTAGAAGCATAACATACCTCTCCGCCCTCTCCTCGACATCACGACGCACTCTCAGCAGTGCATCTGCGGTTCCCCTTCCTTTGCAGGATCCATACTGCCGTGGGTGACTGGCTCTGGAAAAGACTGGCCTTAAACTGGTCAGCATGAGGTTCTCTAACACCTTACTCATGACGGGGAGGAGACAGATTGGCCTATAGGACTTGGCTAGTTGCTTATCCCTGTCTCCTCCTTTGTAAATGAGCCTAACATCAGCTGTTTTCCAGCTTTTGGGAAAGTATTCCCTATCCAAGCAATCATTATATAAGGACAATAGTCTTTCTTCAATATAGGGAATACTATTCCTTAAAACAACCGCGTCAATTGAGTCTAGACCAGGAGCACTACCAGTCTTTTGTCTATCCACGGCAGCACGGAGATCCCATATATCCCATGGTGGGCACAGGTCCGTTCCAGGGGGACATTCCGTGGTACGTCTTACGAATTCCTCCTCTTCATTATCTAGGGACGGATCATCCCTGGGGTAAGTTTCCATAATAAACATTTTGGCAGCATCTTCGGGAGTTTTAGCTTGAGCATCATTGTGGCGTATTGTTGCTATAACCTCCATAGGCGTCAGCTTACCCAATGCCACTCTATACGGAATACCCCAGGGGCTCTTAGATGATTCCTTGATAATGAATTCATCCCAAGACTTGCGTTTTCGTAAGCGCACTTCGTTCCGGTATACCCTGGCTTTAGACCTGTACTCCTCCCGAAGTGTACTACGCCTCTCATCGATAGTACACCTTTGATATAAACGCCGGGCCTTGTAGAGCTCTCTCTTTAGTAAGGTTAAGGCAGGCGTCCACCATGGGACAGGGCGGGCTCCCGTCTTCCGATGCTGGAGGGATTCTTCAGCAGCATCTCGAATCACATCAGTGATCCGAGAAACTCGGTATTCCAGATCATCAGTGGATTCCGTAACTGCTGTATCCCAATCATCATCAACCAGCTTTCCCTCCAGAGCTGAGCGGAAGGCATGCCAATCAGCTTGTTTAGTTCGGAAGCCCTTATCAGTACCGTGGGAACCTTCCATACTTTGAGCCATGCAAAAAACTATAGTATGGTGGTCAGAACTCGTCTCAGATCGGAGGGTCCAATCCCCAAGGAGGTTCGCAAGCGATGGCGAGGCCATCGTAACGTCTATCCAGCTCTGCCCCCTTCCTCCAGAAAAGGTAGGGATAGCCGAAGGATCGTTTAGTACTACTAGTTGGTTCCTCGCTATGAATTCGCCAAGCTTAAGACCCCTTCGGTTTGTTCGATTGGACCCCCAGACCGTGTTCCAGGAGTTTGTATCTGAACATATGATCACGTTCCTTGTGCAAGCCGTGATAATTTCCATGGCGGATATGTCTTCATCTATATCATTTCCATCAGCAAGGTATGATGAAATGAGCGTAAACGCAACATTACCCCACTTGATATAGCATGCGACGCAATCCGCCGTGGTATACTGTCTCAGATCCATCACGTCAAGGTTAGGGTTATTAACCACTATAGCAGCTCTGGGCCTCCTCTCTCCACTGCCCAGGGCTATAACTCTTGACGTGAGGCCAAACCCCATGACCATGTTCCCACGGCAGCTTGGTTCCTGGATCGCCATGACGTCGTAGCGTTGGGCAAGAGCTCTAAGCTCATCCGCTACCAGGCGCCGACGTCCCATGTTGAGTTGGAGGATGGTGATCTTATTCATAGAAGGTTCTCTTAGCAACTTCCTTCGACCACTTTAGGTGCACAGGGCACTCTCGGCTACCTGACTTGTGCTTCCGTTGGGGTGGTGGAAGGTTTGCCCGCGTGCAATTTATACACGTAGGGGTACCCTGCTCCTTTTTCAATGGGCAATCCTTTAACACCTGGCCACTCCCTGCGCACCAGATACAGACTACGTTGTCTACTTTACATGTAGCCTTTGTGTGCCCGTAGTCTTGGCATTTTGTGCACCAAGGAGCGTCAAGATAGTCCTTGAATGTCATAGACCACCATCCCCCATTTAAAGGTCCGATATCCAACAGTTGGAACCGCACCGCAGGATGAACTTCAATCACCCAGTTTCTACTAAATCCAGTTCTGGCCAGAGAGGAGAAAATAGGCCGGATATCGGAACTTACCAATGTGGTTGAGACCGACTTCTCGGTTATTTTTCCCCACAAAAATCGAAGCAGCTCCTCTGAAGTCCAGGAATGAGGAACTCCCATTACTTCTAGTTTTGGTTTTTTCTTGAGGGCCAATTTTGCCTGTAAGCCGCTATCACGCAATCCCTGCCAACCAATGATTTTATTGGCTTGGGAACTGTCTTCCAAGCGGACAAGAACAGAGCCCCCCTTTGTCTTACGGACGATTGCAGCCTCTACACCAATATCCGTTGGGGACGGTAGGTTGCTAATAATGTCAACGGGGCTCTTCCCCGCCCCACTAATAGTGATATAAGTTGGTTTCGGGGCCTGGGTAGGTTTAGATGGGAGAGTTTTAACGATCTCTGCCATTGACTTTGGCTTTGCCTGAGTTGGCTTACTCGGGGATACCGCCTCGGCCAGTGGCACCAGGCTTCCCTCTATATCTGCAGGCTCAGCGACGTTCTTGGTCTTGTTCCTCCGCCGTTTGTTTTTTACAACCGTGAAGGAGTCTGCTACTATTCCAGGCAGAGACTGGTCTTGATTCGCGGTTGGCATTTCAGCCCTGCTTTGAGCAGAAACGCCGAGTTGGCGAGTTTCAGCAGCAACCGAAAGCCCTTCAATCACTTTAGGGACTGATTTTTCAAGTACTATACTTGTGATGAGAGACAGTACATCTGGGCAAGTCAATGATTCTTTTACAGCCTGCTGTATTATGGCAGAGACATTTTCACTCTTTAATTCGTTTTCTTTTAACATTTGTTCTAACGTTCCTATTACATCAACTAACCATTGGACTTTGCTGTTGATGTAACTTTGGTCCTTTTTAGCAATGTTTTTATTCGTGTTTTTGATATAAACCTGAAGGTTCTCTTGAACCATCTTTGCTTCAATACTTTTGGAATTTTCCTTAACCTCCGATGAACTTTCATCATTCCTTATTCTAGGCCTTTTGGCAGAATTGGAAATCTCTATTTTCCCTTTACACGTTTCCATATTCACGTCAGGGTGTACGCTGGCCGTATTCATTACCGTAGATGCGGTAAAGCTAGTGATATCAGTTCTTATCACTAACCTTCCAAACTAAGCAACTATATAGCCAACTACTAATAGTTCTAATTAAAACTAGTAATAAGAGTTCTTACCAATAGCCAATTGTCCTTTCAACATAAATTAGTAAAATAAGTCTCAACTTCGTGGTTTAATCAAAATTCTCCTGTCCAGTTTAACCTATTTACACTATTTACAAAAAAAACTAACACAATAAACACAAAAAGTTATCAAAAACATGTTCAATTAAGAAGAAAAACTAAGTTAACAACAAGGAACAGAAAACTAACTCAAAACAAGAAAATAGAACACAATAAACTATATCTATAGGCACTTAGTAAAAGGACACAAGTTATCACCGGTATAACCTTAACCTCACTCCCTTCACTTACCTATATATGAAATATATAGTAAGGAAAGTATTGCGATCGTGAAAAATTTTGACTTCCGGTTTTCAACGGAAATACACGTTTTGGGGTCCCCTGAGTCCAATTAACCAAGTCCCGCAAAATGGTCTGTGTGTGTGTGTGTATGTGAACAGACTAGCTCAAAAACTATAAACCGCACAGACCTGAAATTGAGTATTTAGTGTATGTATATGCCCGCGATGTGACAGCAAAAATTTCATCAAAATTGGTCAAACGGAGGGGGTACTTTATTTAAAGAATTTTGTCTAATTTTTAGGTTTTTTTCGATTTTCTCAAAAACGGCTCCAACGATTTTGATTAAACTCGGTATTTGGTTTATCTATATACCCGCGATGCGATATTAAAAATTCCATCAAAATTGATTAATTGGAGGGGGCACATTACTTAATAAATGTTGTCCCATTTTCACGTGTTTTTTTTTATTTACTCAAAAACGGATTTAATCAAAATTGGTATTTGATGTATGTATATGACCGTGATGCGACAGCCGCAATTTCATCAAAATTAGATAAACGGAGGGGGCACTTTACTTAATAACTGTTGTCTCATTATTACGTGTTTTTTTTGTTTACTCAAAAACGGCTTTAACGATTTTGACCAAACTCGGTATTTGGTGTATCTATATACCCGCGATGCGACATTAAAAATTTCATCAAAATTGATTAATTGGAGGGGGCACTTTACTTAATAAATGTTGTCCCATTTTCACGTGTTTTTTTTGTTTACTAAAAAACGGCTTTAACGATTTTGATCAAACTTGGTATTTAGAATATTTATGTGGCTGCGATATGACAGTAAAAATTTCACCAAAATTGATCAATTGGAGGGGGCACTTTACTGAATAAATGTTGTCTCATTTTCACGTGTGTTTTTTATTTACTCAAAAACGGGTTTAACGATTTTGATCAAACTTGGTATTTGGTGTATGTATGTGCCAGCGATGTGAAAGTAAAAATTTCATCAACATTGATCAAATGGAGGGGGGACTTTACTTAATACATTTTGTATCATTTTCACGTGTGTTTTTTATTTACTCATAGACGGCAAGAATAAGAAATGAATGTGGAAAAATTTGTGACTTTGTGAAGTGGCAATTAACAAAACACGCCAATTTCTAATCTAAATAAGTTGGTAAGTGAAAGTTGTGTGTTGCGCGCACGCACCAGATTTTTTTTTTTTGGATTCTCCCCTTCCTTGCCTTGTAGGCTATACGGGGTATACAGGGCCAGGGGAGAGGGTGGGAAATTGATGCCGAGTGTAATTAAAATTTTCCTCTTGCTCCGGGTTTTGAACTTGCCATCATACGTATTTTCTAATGCGTTTGCCCACTCGGCCATCCCGCCAGTCCATATGTGATCTTATCTCCCATTCTGATTTTGAACCATTTTAATCTTATAGAAAACAACTGACCATTAAACAGCTCTTAATTTGAATATTACTTAAGAATATTTTTGTTAATTCATTTGAGGTCGAAAAGTAAAATCATATAGGTAAAAATAAGAAGAAAAGAAAAGCTAATTCCATACATAGCTGCCATGCCAAGATCATAAATACATATCTCAACTTTTCAGAGGCAAGAAGAATGGGATGACATATTACAGCCCCAAAACACGGAGAAAATTCTTGGAAATTACATCAGCATATTCACAACTCAGGCTCCTTGCCTAACACCTCCCCTTTAGTCATATTACAATGTTATAAAAGCTCTTTATTTATTTTATTTTTTCTTTATGAGATGGTTAGCGTTGAGCGTTCGAAAAACTAGTATAACATTAATAGAATATTATTAATAGGATAATATTAATAGAAAAAAGTATATATTCGCCAGTCGGCACAGTGATGTTTACAACTCAAAGTATATAAATTTTGAGTTATGCGTAGGGGAGAGCGGGGTTGGTTGGCATAGGGGGTAGGTTGGCCATCGGCTTACAGTTTCTGTCACACCTGTTGTGAAGGCCTCACCATTGTACCATGTCACCCACTAGACCTCGGGAGTCTTGTCCTAAGTTTCCAATCCGATACTAACAGTGTAGAGAAGAGTACGCTTCATAGATTGATTTTACAACATGTAAGTAAATTTGGTTTAAACGCATGGTAAAACATTTGAGTCCAATTCTGTTCAGATAGCCCCAGACTCCTTTGAAAAACCTAACCTTTCGATTAACCAATTTCTTGTTTGATTTTTCTCCCCTGTCCTGGCATATGTATCTTGTATCTTTCATATGATCTCCCTGTGGGGTTAGTTGGCTCTCTTCAACTGTGGTTTGTAGGCGCAGTAGCAATTCACAAAAGCAAGGTAAACATAAATAAAGGTGAAACTACCAATTGTCTTTGGTTCCAGCAAGGAGGATGAGAGCAATTTTTCTTATTCAAAAAGTGACGACAGTCTAAACTTCTATCTTCTATTGTCATTATATTTTCCCTTAAAAGCTGTTAAAAACCGATTGAAAATTATTATACAATTATAATGCAGCTTTTAATAACAATAATATGTGTAAAATTTTTCACGATCTCAATACTTTCCCTTAGGTGAGAGAGGGGTTGATTGGCAAAAGTTTTCACTTTTTTTATTGTTGAGTCGTTCCTGTTAATATAATCCCAATAGGACATAATATTGTTATTAAAAGCTGCACTATAATGGTATAATAATTTTGAATTTGTTTTAACCAGCTTTTAAGGGAAAATTGAATGACAATAGAAGAAGATAGAAGTCTAGACTGTCGTCACTTTCTGCATAAGATAAATTGCTCTTGCTGGAACTAAAGACAATTGGTAGTTTCACATTTTTTTATGTTTACCTTGCTTTTGTGAATTGCTACTGCTCCAAAAACCCCAGTTAAAGAGAGCCAACTAACCCCACAGGAGAGATCGTATGAAAGATGGCTGCCAGGACAGGGGGGAACAACCAAAAAAGAAACTGGTTAGTCGAAAGGTTAGGTTTTTCAAAGGAGTTTGGGGCTATGTGAACAGAATCGGAGTCAAATGTTTTGCCATTCCTTTAAACGAATTTTACTGAAGATATAACAATTTACTTACATGTTGTAAAATCAATCAATGAAGCACACTCTTCTCTACACTGTTAGCATCGGCTTGAAAACTCAGGATAAGACTCCCGAGGTCGAGTGGGTCACATGGTACAATGGTGGGGCCTTCACAACAGGGGTGACGGAAACTATAAGCCAATGGCCAATCTGCCCCCTATGCCATCCTATCCCGCTCTGCCATACTATATAGTTCATATATAGGTAAGTTAAAGTAATAAATAAAAGCATCATTCGATATTTAAATGTTATGAAAAAAATTTAAATAAGAGATAGAATAGAAAAATGGAAAAAGAAAAGGATCAAGGAAAGAGCACTATCCCAAGGGGAAGAAGATATTGACTGAGAACTGGCTTCACTGAAAATAAGGAAGAAAGAATTTAAAGGGAATCTAAAGACAAAATTAAAAAAAAAAAAAAATAGAAAAAATCCAGGGAAAGATGAAACAATTTTTAAACTTTTTTAAATATTTGTTTTAAAACAAATTAGGTTGTAAACAGACGTGTTTATTGAGCAGTATATTCGTTACATCTGTTTTATGACAAGTTATATTGTCTTATTCAATTATTCCAAACCGTAGGAAACTTAGTTAGGTATAATGTAACATGAAAACTAAGACATATGATTTCAAATAGTTCTAGACTTGTTGGAACAAACTACTCTAGTACATGTTTGGGACTACATGTTCGAGTGCCATCTACGCTGGACTAGAACCTTCCTCGCAATTCTTCTTCTGAGCGATGGACAGCAGAGTTAGTCATGTTCTGAAGCGAATCATATGGTTATTTTCAGAGTTGGGCGTAATGAATTACTTTGTAATTAAATTGCGTAATTAATTACAATGTAATTCATTAAATTGTAATTGATTACAATATAATTTCACAATTACTTTTCGACTTTTAATTCATTACAATTTAATTCATTACAATATAAGAGGCTTTGTCCTGACTGACAGAATCAACGCAGAGCAAAAAGTACTAATGATAGAAACTTGAATTCGGAATTTAGACTTTAAACGCAATGTAGGTAACCACTAAGAAAGGAATTTCAAAAATGTAACCCCTAAGGGGCTTAAATGGCGAAATTGTCGTTTAACTCTAACGGAAATCTATTGTTGAGATTTTAAACCATATGTTTTTTATTTGAATATCGATTTAACGTTACAATATTATTAAAATAGACATTCACATAAAATATGGCTACTGATTATTTAAATATTAGTGGTAATCAAATTATGCACACTGTGATTCCCATGATTGGGGATGGTGCGTGTTTATTTCGAACTCTTTTCCATATCTTTCTCCATATATATATATATACTTCTCCTTATATATATACTACTCCATATATATACTTCTCGATATGTTTAAGAGGCTTTGTCCTGACTGACAGAATCAACGCAGAGCAAAAACTACTTATGATTAGAAACTTCGGAATTTAGATTTTAAAAGCGATGTAGGTAACCACTAAGAAAGGAATATCAAAAATGTAACCTCTAAGAATATCTAAAATGTAAATGGCGAAATTGTCGTTTAACTCTAACGGACATCTATTTTCGAACTTCAAGAAAATATATCTAATTAGGACTCATTTTAAAGAATTTGATACGACGAGTTTAACTCGAAAGACCCTATTGGGCGTCGAAAACCATGTTTTACAGCCGAAAAATGAAGCGTTCACGACGAGTAAGTCATTTTTGGTTTATGCGGTTTTAGTGAACTCTCACCATTGCGCGTCTCCGTCTCTTCTACCGAGCCGGCAGCTTCCACCTCCAACATTCCACCTACCGGAAGCTCAAATTCTACTAAATCTCCTTAACATCAGTTAACATATTATATTAGATCAATACCAAGATAATGGTCACAGAATTGATTTTAAAGGCTCGCGGGCGAAGCCGCGACGGGGAATGCTAGTTCACTATAATGTAATTCATTACAATATAATTCATTAAATTATAATAATTACAATTAGAGTATTTTCTTTCGATAGACAGTGGCTCACAGTCAAAATAATGCAAACGAATATTTATATTTCAAATGCTATTTACTTCCTCTTTGTTAAAATTTAAAAACCAATGCACATCAGGCCATAATGATTCATTGTCATACATTTAATTTATACTATCAAATCAACTCAACAGCAATTATAGAAAGAGAAAAACAATTTTTTTATTAAAACTTGTAGGGATTGAAGGTCACAGTGAAAAAGATGCGATGTTTACTTCCGTTCAGAAAAAAATGAAAGTAACAAGTATTCTTCAATTATCGGGTAAATGAGTTTATTAACCTTTTAATTCCTTTTCATCCTTTCAATGAAAACGAAAATAAACAATATGAATTATAAGTAATCAGTCTAGTTCAGGCATTTGCTTAAAATGGTTAAAATGTACTAGGTTGTTACAATAGTCCTTGTGCATATCAAGTTGTTTACATTGAGGTCTCTAATTTAATCCTTATTTAATCTCTGACGAATACAATTCTTATGTCAATGTTTACATTAACTAATCCTCTAATTATCTATGTACGCCAACTGTCCCTGCCTTTCATTCAGTTTATTAAATTTCACTAGAAATGTCGGAAGAAAAATTTGTCATCCGCGGCCTTCTTAGGCATTATCGGAAAAAAGGTTTTAGTGCAAAGGCCTCAGCCGAGGAAATTTGTGCAGTGGAAGGGGAAAGTGTAGTGCATCGAAACACGGCCGCATTTTGGTTTAGGCGGTTTAATTCTGGGAATACAAGCCTTGAAGATGAACCTAGATCAGGTCGGAATTATGAAAGCATTTTGCACTTCGAGCTGGTTTCAGAGGGCAGGGCTATCAACGCTGAGCAAGAACGCTTTGATTAATAGGAATCAAGCGTCATTTCAACAAGACAACGCCCCTGCTCATCGCTCGCGATTAGTTAAAGAAAAATTTTCAGAAATGAACGGGATTAGCGTTTTGCCCCACCCTTCTTACAGCCCAGACGTCGCACCGTCTGACTATGGACTTTTCAGGTCAATGGCGCATTTTTTGAAAGGTCGGCGCTTCGAAAACTTCGATGATGTCAAATCTGGATGCGAGGAGTTCTTTGCCTCGAAAAGTGCAGAGTGGTATCAACATCAAATACAACTTTTGGCTGAAAGATTGGTTAAAGTAGTTGAAAATGATGGCCTGTATTTTGAAGAATAAATTTGATTTGTAAATTTTGTACTCACATTTGAATAAAATTAATTTTGTGAACAAGGACTTTTGTAACAACCTAGTATGTGTAGAAGATGCAAAATTCAACCATCTTCTCATGGAATTCAGAAGAGTTGTCGCTTCGGAAATTAGAGAAATAAAATCATCGGTAAAGCAACAATGTGAATTCCCAAATAGTTCGTTCTTTGATTTTGGTTCTCCACAAAAAATTAAAAGCGTTGATTCTGCTTATATTGATGCCGAGCTCATGACCCTACATTTTTTCAAAGAAGATGACCAGAGTTTACAACTAATTGAGAAATATACTGAAATAAAAAACATATTTCTAAAATTTAACACTCCACTTCCGTCATCAGCTCCTGTAGAAGGACTATTTTCTAACGCAACAATGACGAACCTCCCAAAATAAAATAAACTGGCGGATAAAACTTTTGAAAAACGAGTGATTTTAAAATCAAATATTAATTTCATATAGAAAAATCAGAAGTTAAAGTGAGGAGACTATATAAAAGTTTGTTTAAAAGTGATAATTTAATTTAAATTTAGAAAGTTAAAAATTTTAAGTTTTTACTTTTACACAACTGTTCCAAATACATTTGAATTTATCATGTTCATAATAATTTTTTTTTAAATATATTAATACCAGATTTTTTTACAGTTAATGCTCAATAAGCTTATTGATTTTAATTTTATTTATTTTAGTCTCGAGGTTGGCCCACAACTATCATTAGTTTTAGAAATTTTCTCGTTGAAATTGCTCCCATTTGAGCAAAAGACAGACAAGCCAAATTACAATGTAGTTACTAATTACAAAGTACAATTACATTACCATTACAACTTAATTATAAGCTATATTAAAATTGAAAACTCTTCCAGAGGGGAGAGAACTAATATTATTTTTCTGTAAAATGTTAACTAAAAAACTCCTGGTAAATTAATAAACAATTATGCGTACGGTTATATTTTCTGCGTCAGCTTGAGTAAGCAGCGTTAGCGAATTAATGTATTTTAAAATCGTTTAGGTCGAGTTTGAAGACGCCTAGGGATTGCGGAGGATTAAAGGATTTGTCTGTTCCAGTCGAGATAAGTGAAGTTTTCAGTTGCGGCATCTTTAGTTGAAACATTCCCGGGTCAGCTTGTGGCCCAAAAGCTAGGAATACATTTTGAGCTCTAGGGGTTTTACTAAAGCAGACTTTACTAAATTAAACCGTTACTATCCATTATTAAGCTACTAATGACTATTATTAATTTTTACTATAATATTGTAACACTTATTTGGTTTAAAAAAAAAATTATTTTACGAAAATAACGATTGTATGAACAGGAAATGGTTGGGGGTGCGGTCAAAATAAGAAGCACAAATATTTGAGATTTGCATATTTTATTGTAGCCAACGTTTCAGCCCAAATTTTAGATCATCATCAGAGCTAAATGAGAAAAACCAAAAAACAACCAATCAGAGAAATTATATAAACAAATGTGAAATGTATGGGAAACATCAAACAAAATTAAATATATTAGATAAAAAAACATACACATTTTTACCTTCACTTACCTATATATGAAATATATAGTAAGTGGAAGTATTGCGATCGTGAAAAATTTCGACTTCCGGTTTTCAACGGAAATACACGTTTTGGGGTCCCCTGAGTCCAAATGACCAAGTTCCGCGAAATGGTCTGTGTGTGTGTGTGTGTGTGTGAACAGACTAGCTCAAAAACTATAAGCCGTGCGAATCTGAAATTGGGTATTTAGTGCATGTATATGCCCGTGATGTGACAGCAAAAATTTCATCAAGATTGCTCAAAGGGAGGGGGTACTTTATTTAATAACTTTTTAAGTTTTTTTCGATTTTCTCAAAAACGGCTCCAACGATTTTGATTAAACTGAGTATTTGATCTATTTATATGCCCGAGATATGACTGTATAAATTTCATCAAAATTGATCAACCGGAGGGGGGACTTTACTTGATATATTTTGTATAATTTTCAGGTGTTTTTTTTTAGTTACTCAAAAACGGTTTTAACGATTTTGATCAAACTGGGTATTTGATGTATGTGTGTGCCAAAGATGCGATAGCCAACATTACATCAAAATTGATCAACCGGAGGGGAGACTTTACTAAATAACTTTTGTACCAATTTTTACCTTTTTTTCGATTATCTCAAAAACGGCTTTAACGATTTTCATCACATTCGTGGTGTTTAATGAAAATTAGGTGTTCTTTAATATCAGGTAAGCTTTATCATTATTAAAATGTTCTGAGGGGGCTTAAATGGGGAAGGGGCCTTTTTTGTTTTCCTATAAAGTACCTTTGTATTTGTTTATATGGAGAAATTATCTGTCTCTCGTTTTGCCTAAAAATAAGAAATGGCTAAATATGATATGTGATAAAAATGAAGGAAACATATAGAGGAGAAAAAAAGAAAAATATTCAGTCAACTCATAAAACTCGTTGAGCGCAAGCGGAGTACGCCTTTAATGACAGACCATTGTTTATAATTAAAGCCGTTCTGTTCATTTGAGAAGTGGAAATTAACAAAACGCATTAATTTCTAATCTAAGTAAGTTGGTAAGTGAAAGTTGTGTGTTGCGCGCACACACCAGATTTTTTTATATAGAATTTAAAAATTATAATTATCAAAGTAAGGCCATGATGAAAGTAATAAATGCAAATGAGATTCTATATACGATAGAAATGTCGGGTACAAAAAAATATGTAAATCTTACATATTTGTGCTGCTTATTTTGACCGCACCCCCAACCATTTCCTGTTCATTATATATATATATATATATATATATATATATATATATATATATATATATATCTTCGGTCAACTATCTTCCACCATCATAAATAACCATATGACTTGAGCCTCAGAACAAGACTAACTCTCCAATCCATCGCTCCTCATATTAAGCAGTAAGAGGAGGGGCCTCGAAGATTCTGGGCCAGCACGAAATGTTCCCCGTTTGGATTACAAAAACAACAGCTCAATAGAAAATGCTTTAGAATGTCTTCCATAGGTTTCTATCAGAGTTTAGAAGGTTCACTAAGCTTGAAGACTAGGCGTTTATTTTGTTAAGGGATCTGCAGGTGTGCAGCGTTGCCATTATCGATTGTCTTATGGCTCTATGTTTTTCGATACTTAAACTGAATGACTGATATTCTTCTGGTTGAGGATATGTATATATTTATATAATACTAGCATTCCCCGTCGCGGATTTGCGCGCGAGCCTTTAAAATCAATTCTGTGATCATTATCTTGGTATTGATTTAATATAATATGTTATATATTGACAACATATGTTATAAGACAGGGGGACGCGCAATGGAGAGAGTTCACTAAAACCGCCGAAACAAAAAATTGCTTGCTCGTCGTGAACGCTTAATTTTTGGGTTTTAAAACATGGTTTTCGACATCCCTTAGGGCCTTTCGAGTTAAACTTGTCGTATCAAGATCTTTAAAATGAGTCCAAATTAGATATTTTTTCTCGAGGTGCAAAAATAGGTGTCCGTTAGAGTTAAACGACAATTTCGCCATTTAAACCCCTTAGGGGTTACATTTTTGAAATTCCTTTCTCAACGGTTACTTACACCGCATTTAAAATCTAAATTCCGAACTTCAAATTTCTATCATTAGCCGCTTATATATATAAAGAGATTACAAAAAATAAATTACTAACGCTTCCTTAACGTTTCTTCCTTCTTTTTTTATGTCCTAATAGTTATTATTAATTTAAGATCCATGGCCATTCAATTAACAATTACTATTATAATAAAACCAGAATGTAACACTCTAATAAGGCCAATCAAGGCACTTTTAACTGAAAAAGACGCGAAGGGAGTTCGATCATATCACGGTCACATAACCTCTCAAAACAGGCCACGCTAAGGAGCCACTCTTTAGAAGTAGTACCAAATTAGGGACCATAAAAGTACCTCTTATCATTAACTCTTATTTAGAGGGTTTCTTGATTGAAAAGATTGGAAATAGTCTAGAAGAAAGCGCGCTGCAAAATTTTCATATTCCAGTAAGGACTTCAGTACTAGGGCAGGTAGATTAACCAATGATTTATAATGTTATCGGAAGAATTCTTTGATTGTGTAATTTTAAAACTTTTTCTTATTGTAATGGGTTAGATTGCTATTGCCAATTAGTATGATGTGGTAGAAATGCTTTATTAACAAAAAAAGTTAATATAAATATTGAACAATAATATCGCACGTTAGGGAGAAGACTACAACAATATGAAAATTTTCGTTTTTTATTTTTATTTTTGCTTAAAAGACTTCAAATCACATCATCCTTCCTTGAGAGAAATTCAATTTTGAAATTTAAAATTTTTTAAATTCAAGATTTAACGCTGGAGACTAATCAAGGCAGTCTTCCATAGAGTTGAGACATAGCAATTATGATCACACCTCTTTTACTGTAAAATTTCAGTTTTTTTGGGTTGTGGCAACCTTCATCGAAACGAGCGATATATTAAAATTTCGTTGAACTTTTAATTTAATATTTCAAATATTAAATTAAATTCAAATATTTTGTGTTAATTTTAACATAATTGTCTATTACGTTCCATCAATATTTTCTTTTAAAATAATTCAATGGATCTCATGCCTCATTTTTAAAAAATACTATTTTGTAGAAAACGATTTTTTCTGTAATTGGGAAATATCAGTTAAGACTTGTCATCTTTGGAATTGTCTAACATAATTTAATAGCGAAATTTTCAAAATGGCCAAAATTTGTATCATATTAGCAGTATCTCGTTGACACGAAAAAATAATGGAAGAGTAAAAAAAATGAAATATTTTTTGCAGGCTAAAAACAAATTTCCGATAATAAGATTAGTAGTAGTAGAAATGATATTGTAGTTAGTTAGATAGTTATAGACCTTAGAAAAATTAAAATCTAACATATATGGTTATAGGATAATAGAAAGAAAAATTTATAGCAAACGATTCCTTTATTCAGTTTATAGTTTTATATTAAGTAATGGAAAAGAAAAAAAATCATAGATTTTCGAGTTTTTATGTAAATTTTAAAGTTTGTTTTCAGTTCGGTAAATTACACACAGTGCATAGAGGATGTTTTATGATGTTTGAATCGGTCCTTTGAGAACCCATACATGTACAATACATTCAAATATATGGAAAAGCAAATAAAAACTTTTCTAATTTTGCATTAGTAGATTCCCTACTTTCAATTTTTTTTTCCGATAAATATAATTTATTAAAAATATAATATCTTAAATTATATATTTCAGCTTGCCCAAAAATAAAATTAAATCAATTTTCTTAAGCATGTTCTATTTTGTTTTACAACTGATTCAATTGTCTGGATTTATATTTAAATTTTTTGTAATGTAATTTAAAAATGAAAACGATCCAAGCGGTCACCGCACAAATATTTTTCAGATTTTTTATTACTAACCCACTATTGTCTTCCTTTTTTTTAGCCTATTTCTTTTTAGTTTTTTTTCACATGGTTTTGCATATTTTAAACATATTTAATAGTTTATTTAGCACTTTACTCGGTTGGCAATCTCCTGAATATTTTGAATGTATTCATCAGGTTGTCCCCTATGAAATGTTGTAACTTTTTAATGTCGTGTAAACACATTAATTTTTTTTTTAATTTGGATCTTAAGACTCTACGTTCAGCCACAGATGCGATATAAAGATTATAAGTGATGACTTAAGAATTTATAAGCTGAAATTAACGTATACGTTTTTTTTTGTTTTTTTTTAATAGGTTTGAATGGAGGAACAAATTAAGAGAAATAAATTTATATAGTTTAAGACACCAAAAAAATATTATAATAATATTAAAAATGTGATACATGGTTTATATATAAAATATGTAAGATAAATAATATTTTATTACAGTTAATGTTGAAGGTGATAATGTTTGACTGAACGATGTCGCGAAGTATCGAAGTTTTAGACTTCTCCACAACTCACTAGCACTCAACTCCACGGCTCCGGACGAACTAAAGGACGGCGCCCGAGATACAGTTCCGCACGACACCAACCGAGTTCGGCCGACTTAGCCCGAAAGTTAGCCGAATTTCATTTGTAAGATGTAGGTACATATGGGACGTTCTTTTACAAACCGAACACCTTTCTGACCGACACATTTTAGATTTAACTGAAACTTCTTTTACGGGTTCTATATCGAAAAAAAAGAGATATGTGTAAGAGGATTTTTTTTTAATTTCGATATTTTGAAAAATAAACAAGATCGAAAATTCGTGAATTTGATGATTTATCGGTAATAGCCTATTTTTCAAAAATTCATAACTCCGGTTCTGTTTAAGCTAAAAAATCTATTTTTTTTTTATTTTGAAGGTAAAAAGACAAGCTTTAAGAAAAAAATACTTTCAAAAGAGATTGTCGAAAAATTCAAATTGTTATTAACAATTTCAATGTTTAAATCGGTTTTTAACAGTGGCCCCACCCATGAATCAACTTTTTACTATTTTTATCGTATTCTGCGTCAAATTTTCTATCGAAAACGCTTTTAAAAACGATGGAGAAGTTATTTTTACTGTAAGAAAAAAATTAATTAATTTAGCGCGGTACGTCACATCGATAAGTGGGTCACATTTTACGGCTCATATTCTTGTTTTACACCGTTTATCTCTTAAATACAAATAATTGTTTCATTGTTTTAATTAAAAAACATATTTTAGTAGCCAAGAAGATGGGAAAAAATAGAAAAAATACATAAATAAAAATAAATAAAAAACATTGTTGAAAATGAAATTTTTTTATTAAGATTTCGATAATGCATTAGTTAATAAGAACAATATTTGGAATATAAAAATAAATACAATATTTAAAAATAAGACAATGTTTACATTTTCTGTTTAAAATATTTTACAATATCCTTTTTTTCGCAAGATGAAAACCGTTTTGCTTCCAATTGCTGTAATGAAATCGGATTAATACAATGATATTTTAAAGTTTCTTTTATTGTTAAAGCTTTTTGGAAACGTTCGGACAATTTGATGATTTATCGGTAATAGCATATTTTTCAAAAATTCATAACGGTAAAAAATTAATTGATTTAGCATAAGAATTCAAATTAGAAGAAAAACAATTGTCCGAACGTTTCCAAAAAGCTTTAACAATAAAAGAAACGTTAAAATATCATTGTATTAATCCGATTTCATTACAGCAATTGGAAGCAAAACGGTTTTCATCTTGCGAAAAAAAGGATATTGTAAAAAATTTTAAACAGAAAATGTAAACATTGTCTTATTTTTAAATATTGTATTAATTTTTATATTCCAAATATTGTTCTTATTAACTAATGCATTATCGAAATCTTAATAAAAAAATTTCATTTTCAACAATGTTTTTTATTTATTTTTATTTATGTATTTTTTCTATTTTTTCCCATCTTCTTGGCTACTAAAATATGTTTTTTAATTAAAACAATGAAACAATTATTTGTATTTAAGAGATAAACGGTGTAAAACAAGAATATGAGCCGTAAAATGTGACCCACTTATCGATGTGACGTACCGCGCTAAATTAATTAATTTTTTTCTTACAGTAAAAATAACTTCTCCATCGTTTTTAAAAGCGTTTTCGATAGAAAATTTGACGCAGAATACGATAAAAATAGTAAAAAGTTGATTCATGGGTGGGGCCACTGTTAAAAACCGATTTAAACATTGAAATTGTTAATAACAATTTGAATTTTTCGACAATCTCTTTTGAAAGTATTTTTTTCTTAAAGCTTGTCTTTTTACCTTCAAAATAAAAAAAATAGATTTTTTAGCTTAAACAGAACCGGAGTTATGAATTTTTGAAAAATAGGCTATTACCGATAAATCATCAAATTTACGAATTTTCGATCTTGTTTATTTTTCAAAATATCGAAAATAAAAAAAAATCCTCTTACACGTATCTCTTTTTTTTCGATATAGAACCCGTAAAAAAAGTTTCAGTTAAATCTAAAATGTGTCGGTCAATTTTTGTCCAAATCTGTTCGGTTTGTAAAAGAATGTCCCATATATTATTTTTACTTTCACTTACCTATATATGAAATATATAGTAAGTGGAAGTATTGCGATCGTGAAAATTTTCGACTTCCGGTTTTCAACGGAAATACACGTTTTGGGGTCCCCTGAGTCCAAATGACCAAGTCCCGCGAAATGGTCTGTGTGTGTGTGTCTGTGTGTGCGTGTGTGTGTGTAAACAGACTAGCTCAAAAACTAGAAACCGTGCGAAAATGAAATTGGGTATTTAGAGTATGTATATGCCCGCGATGTGACAGCAAAAATTTCATCAAATTTGCTCAAAGGGAGGGGTTACTTTATTTAATAACTTTTTAAGTTTTTTTTCGATTTTCTCAAAAACGGCTCTAACGATTTTGATTAAACTTTATTTCATAATTTTTTTTTCAAATTTTACCTTTTTGATCGATGATCTCAAAAACGGCTTTAACGATTTTTATCAAATTCGTTATGTTTAATGAAAATTAGTTGTTATTTATTACCAGGTAAGCTTTATCATTATTAAAATGTTCTGAGGGGGCTTAAATGGGGAAGGGGCTTTTTTGTTTTTCTATAAAGTACCTTTGTTTTAGTTTATATTGAGAAATTAACTGTCTGTCATCACAACTAAAAATAAGAAATGGCTAAATATGATATATGAAGAAAATCAAGTAAACATATACAGGAGAAAAAAAGAAAAATAATCCGTCAACTCATAAAACACCTTGAGCTCACGCATGCGCCGTACGCCTTTAATGACAAACCAATGCGTTATTATTACCTATAGATGTTCTGTTCATTTGAGAAGTGGCAATTAACAAAACGCATTAACTAATAATCTAAGTAAGTTGGTAAGTGAAAGTTGTGTGTTGCGCGCACGCACCAGATTGTGGTTATGTTTTTATTCGGTATAGTTTATAATTACTAGAATAATCTGTTTTGTTATACTAAGCAATGTTGTCGGCTGAAATTATTCATTTTAAACGAATAACTACTAAAATGCTATGTTATAAGAACCCTTATTTGACTGCACGAACCATTTATTTTTAAATTTGATATGTTATTGTTTATTAATTATTAAAAGTTATATTTGTTTATATTGTATATTTTATTCGAATTAATAAAACTCTCAAATTCTATTTAGATTTTATAGATATTCATGTAAATAATATTTATATTTCTATAACATGGAGCCCCCGCATGTCAAAATGAAAAAATCTGGTGCGTGCGCGCAACACACAACTTTCACTTACCAACTTACTTAGATTAGGCGTTTTGTTAATTGCCACTTCTCAAATGAACAGAACGGCTTTAATTATGAACAATGGTCTGTCATTAAAGGCGTACTCCGAATGCGTGGGCTCAACGGGTTTTAAGAGTTGACTGAATATTTTTTTTTTTTTCTACTCTTTATGTTTTTTTTATTTTTATCATATCTCATATTCAGCCATTTCTTATTTTTAGGCGACACGAGAGACAGTTAGTTTCTACATATAAACAAAAACAAAGGTACTTTATAGGAAACAACCAAACAAAAAAGGCCCCCCCCCCAAAAAAGCTCCCTCAGAAAATTTAAACAATGATAAAGCTTTACGTGATAATAAAGAACACCTAATTTTCATTAAACATGACGAATTTGATAAAAATCGTTAAAGCCGTTTTTGAGATCATCGAAAAATAGTTAAAAATTGGAAAAAATTTATGAAATAAAGTGCCTGCTCCCTTTGACCAATTTTGATGAAATTTTTGCTGTCACATCAAGGGCATATACATACACTAAATACCCAATTTCAGATTCGCACGGTTTATAGTTTTTGAGCTAGTCTGTTCACACACACACACACACACACACACACACACACACACACACACACACACACACACACACACACACACACACACACACACACACACACACACACACACACAGACCATTTCGCGGAACTTGGTCAATTGGACTCAGGGGATCCCAAAACATGTATTTCCGTTGAAAACCGGAAGTCGAAATTTTTCACGATCGCAATACTTCCACTTACTATATATTTCATATATAGGTAAGTGAAAGTAAAAAAGAATGTTTACCAAAAGACTCGAAATTCTCTATCCACTATTTTCCAAATCTTCAAGACTTAAACTAAATCATAAACTAAATACTTACTGAAGCCCATATGGACATGCTCCTCACAGATATTCGGTTTACCAAAAAAGACTTACAACTATGTACTTCAAACGTTTCAATCAATATTGTAACGACTTATTACAAAGGCACCCTGGTACGTGTCTAACAAAACTTTACATACAGACCCCCATCTACCAACAGTCGACCAGCGCATAGCGACTCTTTACAAACGATTTTTTATTAACTTGAACGGATATCCCAACAGTTTAATCAGGAATATGGCTGACAAAAGCATGGATATGAGAAGACTAAAAAGGCGCTGGATGAGAGATCTGCTCTCTTAGACAGCACCAAGGTAAATGAATCAAGCTGCTGGGTGCTTTCCCTCCTCATGCCTCACATGTTATCATTTCCTATTACCATTTCAGTCGCTGATTGTCAGCACCTTGCTCACAGGTGCGAATCAATAACTGAAGTTCAAAACAGAAAGTATATATTTTTATAATTACATATTAATTATACTCAGATTAAATTTAATGCTTATTTTGTATAATAACGTATGTTTTAGATAGCTAAGCGGAGATTTCCACAAATTGTTGTGTTCTTTATTATCGCTTAAATATTATTCTTAGTTTTAATACGTATTTAACTAGTTCAGCCTACTCCCCGCTTTTCACTGATAACTTGATACTGGAAGATTCTTCATATATAGTGTTGTAATAACATAAAATTAATATATGGGGTCACTTGTGGTGTAGTGGTTAGCGTAGAAACCTTCAATACTGAAGGTCGCGGGTTCGGGTCCCGAGGTGGTCGTATTATTTATTTTTAATCGGCGTAAAAAATCCTTGGCTATGCCCTCCCTAGGGAGTAAAATGGAGGTCCCGAGCCTGTACGATGTCAGGTAATCGGTAAAATAAAATAACAACAACAACAAAGTGTTGAAAAATATATAAACAGGATTAAATAACATAAGGGATCTTATGTTATTCTATCCTTTTCAGTCAGTAACCGTGAAAGAAAGATATGGGTCATTTCAAAATTTTGGTCACATTTATGTCACAGAACAATAATTGGGCCAAATCACAGTTGAATCCATTTTGATAATTTTTTCCTGAAATCTATCTGTTTGAAAGCTTACTTATCATTAAACATTAATTGTGATTTGTAATTTACGGCCCAGGAAAAAAAAATGCAAAATATTGATTTCTCACTCCCTAGTGATGTCACAACCCAGAGGTACTCCAAAAGTTAGCTGAATATTGTGAAACTTCTGGGTGTAAGTCCATAAATTTAGGGTTTTTTAGAAAGGTTATTATGTCTAAATCCTATATTCAACTGATGAATAAAAATTAATTAATTCAATTCACCTAATTAGCTCATTTCATGAGTGTCACTGGTGTTGATCCTCACTCCCTAGAAATTTTTTATAAGTTCCGCTAAACTGGAGGAACAGGGAAATTTTGTTTTTCCAACCTATGCGATAACACTGCTTCAACATGGAGTACACATGATTTTTCCCGCTAAGAACAATCCCGAGACTAGGAAGGTTAATTTGTGTTCAAGTTTTGAAACTCATAGGGTATTTTTATTCATCCTCACTTCCTAGTGAATAAATTTTCCAATAAAGGTAAGTGATTTTTAATCATCCTTTTCACATTGATTGTAGTTTGATGGTAATTTGTGGAAAATATTTTTGAATAGCTTACTTACTTACTCTACTAACCGCCTGTGCCATTTAATGGTGGAAACCTCACTCCCTAGTCTCTCACTCCCTAGAAAATCTTAAAATCTAGGGATCTAGGGAGTGAGGTTAACATATAGTGATTGAGTGTTTTCAAGTTTTTACAATAAATATATAATACAAAAAGTCTATCACTGTGCATTATTACTTTCCTTGCTCACAAAAGAAGTGCAGCGAGGAGCTATTGCACAGAATGAAAAAGGTAAATGCTCAGGTCCGTCAAGATGTTATAAATTTTCTTGAGGATGACGAACATTCAAAATTGTGTCCAGGACAAAAGGAATGTATCACAAGAAATTAAGAAACAAAAAAGGTTTTATCAGGGTCCCTAAAAAAACTTCATGCTATCTTCAGTAAGCAGGTAGATTACAATATAAGCTATACCACATTCACAAAATTAAAACCTTTCTGGGTCCTAGTGCTTAAAAGTTTGTGTAATATTTTATATTTTGATATTTTCTAACTGCTTATTTTCTTAAAATAAAAAACTTTTCTCACTTCCTAGACACCTACCTCACTCCCTGGAATTATATTTTTTTCAATATGGCGTATGTATGGTTTGACTGGTAATTATGTATGCTCACATCAGTGACTTGCTCAGACAACCTTAAAGATTGATAAGGAGCAAAAAAACACACATATTATTCCTTTTTTTTTTTTGTTTAATTTGATGCCTGAATGTGACCGAAATTTTGAAATTACCCATATCGTAAAACAAATGTGGGTTCAAATAATTTTTTTAATGTAAAATTATAATACAAAAATAACAAACAAGCAATTGGAACTGAAATTAATAATAACGTTACAAACAGAAACTACAAGTGACGGAACAAATAACTAAACAGTGACACAAAAATAATTGTTTGCTTCCAGGCTAAGCCCTTGCCCATCGTTTCTTACATTTAGTCCGGAACTGAACATCCCAGATAGGTCTAGATCATTCCAAACCATGTGGTCACGCATTAATAAAAAAATGAAATGAAAAATAATTTTATTATCCTGGGACTGATGTCCCTTTAGAATAAATTTTACAAACATAACATAGAGATCTAGCCAGTGTGGCCATATGTGAATGATATTAAATATTTACAAATATAGTTTACAAATAATATTTACAGAAAGAAAAAATAAATAAAATAAGACAGAAACAAAAAGTGCATTCCTTCATGAAAATAATCTTTAAGTATAATAAGTGAAATAAAAACAAGAGGAAGAAAGAGAGAATACCGACACATTTAGACAACGGAATATAATAAAACGGCCTGAGTACATCGATAAGATATTTTCTAATAGAAATCATGCAAAAAAAAGTTGCTTCCAAAGCTCTATTATGTCCCTTCAGTGATCAGTAGTTGGTTTGGGAGTTGAATAGGAAATCGAAGAGGAGGGATTTGAAAGTGGATGCAGATGAAGCGTGTCGGATATTAGAGGGGATAGAGTTCCAGAGGGATACGGCTTGCATTATGAAGGATTTTTCATAAGTTTCAGTTCGATGAGGAGGAGGATAGAGATCGGAGGTACGGGACCTGGTTGGGCGGGATTGAATGGAAGATTTGAATTGCAGATTCTGTAGGATGTAGGAGGGTTGTTGAGCTCTGATGGCCTGGTATAAGAAGGAAGCCAGTATGTACCGACGACGGTAGAAGGGGTAGAGCCACTTTAACTCGGCGTAGTACTGGGTTATATGCGTATCTCTTGGGATCCCAAAGACAAAACGTATTGTGCAATTCATTAGGCGTTTAAGTTTGGCTTCGAGTTCCCCGGACAGTCCGCCGTACACCATACAGCCGTAGTCAAAGTGAGGAAAGATGAGAGAAGAGACTAGGAGTTGGCGGGTTTTGAATGGAAGAAGATATTGTAGACGGTTGAACTGTTTTAGGGTAGAGACAGTACGACGGGAAATTTGTGAGATGTGGGGTTTCCATGAGAGGGATTGATCAAAGGTAACGCCTAGGTTTTTAACGGAATTGTGGAATGAGATAGAGGTGTTGTTCAGCACTAGGTTTGGAGCAAGAGGGGTTGATTTGAATGCAACGGTTCCAGAAGATTCTTTCAATGAAACAGAGTTAATCATATGATTTTGTTTCACGTTAAAATATTAATGGAAAGTTATTTGAAAATATTAACAAATGGTTCAAAAAAAGTATCGTAAAATAAGGTAACATTGTGACTAATGGGGTGACTTTTTGACAAGCCTATTTTTCTGCAGTTTTTTAATTTCCCTCCTTAAAAAGAATCAGGTTAGGCAATTCAGTGTACTTGTCAGTTGGTCAGTAATGTGCCACATATAACTTCTTTCATTCCATTTACCTAGCTGCTTTATTTCATATATGTTTGATTGTTTTCATTTAGCTGAAACTTTAAAATCATACGATTAAATATAAGGAGCGAAGGACTGGAAAGTTGTTAAAATACAATTGCTATTTTTATAAATTTCTTAATTTGTTGTGGCGGTAGAGCCCGAAACCGAAACGTGCGAAAGTTTTTTTTTTCATATTATTATTTTATGTAAAAGATTGTACTATAAGGATTACATATTTTTCACTGATTCCCAACTTTGATAAACAAAAAAAAGCAGATTTTAAAAAATTAACGACGTTATCTTTATATTTTTGCTGTAAATCTAACCGAAAGTTAAAATCGGAAGATAAAAAGCTTAGCATTTGTTCTATGGTACCGTTGAGAAGTTGTTCTATTTATATAATATTGTAACACTTCTGTGGGTTAACAAATATTTATTAATCAAAAATATACAATTATCAATGTCACACGAATTAATACAACTCAAATATTCGAGCAAGTTACAAAAATGATAACGTTATAGCACATTAATCATTTGACTTGAGCTTCGCAGTCAAGACACAGACTAAGATTAATTGGCCCAGTCACTCGCTCCTTATATTTAGTCGCAAAACGAACCTTCTGGAAGGTTCGACGTCTTTGTAGAAGCTGGTGGAACGACTTAGATGGAGCTCGAAGATTCTGGATCCAAACAGTTCGCTCCAACCGCATAGTTTGTTCCAACAAACGGTCTGGGATTTTAAATCATATGTTTTTTATTTAACGATTTAACGTTCCAATATGTTTGTAAAAAAAGTTATTTATTTTAGTTTTCTAATTCCTTTTATAACCCTCTAAAGACCTAAAAGTAAGTAATCCTTGATAATTTAAGTTAATCTTAATTTATTTTATGGTAATTATTAGTTAAAGAGTAAGTCGATTTTAAATGTTCAAAGCAAAAAACCAATTATTTGAGCTAGAAACTTAGAGCAGGTATTATTTTTCAGAATTTTGTGATTTTCACAGAATTTCATAAGACACATTACCATATTCTAAAAATATAATATCTTTAATAAAAAAATATATTTAATAAATATATATATTTTTAATTTAATATTATATATATTAATTTAATATTAATTTAATATATATAATATTTATAAAATATATATTTTTAATAAAAAAATATCTTTACGCCTATAAACAAAACAAATAAATAAAAAAAAAATATATAAATATGAAACCTTCCGTTTTGATCCCTCTCCTAGAATAAGGGAGCTGAAAGCTTCCTAAATTTCACAGTACAGAAACATTGATTTAAGAAAATAAGAAACGTTGACATATCACTGGTGTTTAGTCAAAAGGGGTTAAGTCATCGAATGTGAAGCTATATTGAAAATCATTCAATTCTTTCTGATTGTATTACTTTATTCCAGAATAATAAATGAAACTATATTCTTTCAACAGAGACTGTAATATATCTATATAAATAAAGATGAAATTCTGTTTGTTTGTATGTTCATTGGTTTGTTTGTTCTTCATAGAAATCCATACCGTTTGTCCTATATTCTCCAAATTTCGCTCAGTGGTTCTTTGATACCAGGTGCGAACACCTGTCCATATTGAAATTGCATAACTTCAGCCGATCTTCAGCTGATTTTCTTTATTGTTATAAAATTCGTAATGATCTCGCTTTACATAGCTTTTTTACATTATAAAAATGAAATCCCCGGGTGAAACCGAGAAATAAAGATGAAATCTGTTTGTTCTTTATAGAAATCCATACCGTTTGTCCTATATTCTCCAAACTTCGCTCAGTGGTTCTTTGATACCAGGTGCGAACACCTGTCCATATTGAAATTGCATAACTTCAGCCGATCTTCAGCTGATTTTCTTCATTGTTATAAAAATCGTAATGATCTCGCTTTACATAGCTTTTTTACATTATAAAAATGAAATCCCCGGGTGAAACCGGGAAATAAAGATGAAATCTGTTTGTTCTTTATAAAAATCCCTACCGTCTGTCCTAAATTCTCCAAATTTCGCTCAGTGGTTTTTTGATACCGGGTGCGAGCACCTGTCCATATTAAAATTGCATAACTTCAGCCAATCTCTGGGTATATTCTTTATTGTTATAAAAATCATTTTGATCTCGCTTTACATTGGTTTTTACGAAATCGACCGTTTGAATCGATAAAAGTCTCACTTTATAGATTTTATAGATTTGAAAAATGAAATTCCCCGGGTGAAACCGGTATATAAAGCTGGTCATGAATAACTAAGAAATTATAGTCAATTATGAATTTTAAGAAGACGAGACAAAAAAAAATGTTTATGACTTAAGCCCTTTTGCCCAAACATGAATGATATATTATAGGTGCGTTTTTAAAATCTATCTCGAGATCTAGCTAAAAACCAGTTCAAAAACGCAACACTAGAAAAGAAAAAGTTTTCTTAATCACTTTAACTACACAACGTTTGTATCCTAGCTATTCATTTTATCAATTTTAAAGAACATAACAGCATAAATGAAACACGATATTGAAATCTTTAAACGTGGAAGGAGTACATTGCTAAATTGAATAAATATTTTCTTTCCTTTATTGATAATACAGTTACTTGCGAAAAAAAAACCCCGAGTTTTTTTTTTCTCCTTTACAGTAAGATCAAAGAAAATCTTTGATAAATATGTTAGGTGTCAGTAGCCCCAAGAAACAAAGGCTGGTCCACTTGCTTTGTGATACACATGAAAGGGCTCCCTCGAGTTTTAGAAAATAAAAATATATATTTTTATGTTTAAAAATCAGGTTTTTATAAGTCGTTGATATTAGGAGCTTAATTTAATTTTAAATTTACATTTAATTTAATTTCCTACTTATTAATAATGTAGCACTACATGTACATACATAGTAATTGAGCCTGCTACTTGTTTCTTTTAATTTCTCAAATTATGTTTAATTTTAGTTTTTGTTGTTTCAAAATTATAATTCTTTTTGCAACTAAACTCCGGCATGCCTTCATAAATTATTATGTCTATGAATACTTAATATGATTTATGACTTTGTCGAATAATTAATTAAATTAGTAAATAAAAACATCATGCAAACGCGAGCGAATTAATAATAAAAGCAAAAAAAAAAAAAAAAATACATTACGAAAATTATAAATTAATAATATGGTACTTGATAAGAAACTTAGCTGGGTCCACCATATCAGGGAGCTGAGAGATGAATGCACGAAAAGGCTTGGGATTCTCAAATGCGTCTCTCATTCTAGCTGGGGTGCAGACAGACGGTCTCTAATTACTATGTACCAAGCAATAGTAAGAAGTAAAATCGACTACGGAGCCCAGATCTACAAAACTGCCAACAAAAACTTACTACGGAGCTTATACTCTATACATAATGGAGCCCTTAGAATTTGCACTGGAGCCTTCAGAACCTCTCCAGTCGATAGCATTCATGCAGAATCTGGGGAACCGTCATTATATTTAAGAAGAGACTTCTTAACTCTTAAATATGTTGCTAAATTGAAAGCTTTTCCACACCATCCGCTGACCGAACACTTATTTGCCGAAGGATTGGATAATCGCGGTCTCAAAGAAATTGATAACAACCTCCATCTAAAGGACATATACGCAGCATTAACGAAAATTGGCATGAGTCTAAGTAATATTAGACCCTTAGCCAATCTAAAAATACCAAGGTGGAGTGGAGTTAGACCAAAAGTCAATAGATCGATGTCTGAGGTTGCCAAAACATACCCGATAGAAGTTCGGTTATCGTTTTTAAGATTAATGGAAAGATATAACCATTGGGAGATACCCTATACAGATGTGTCAAAAGTGGGCGATACAGTTGGCTGCGCTGTGAGTAGCAAACACATCCAGCTCCTATTTAACTTACCAGGGGAAAGTACAATATTCACTGGGGAAGCGACAGCCATCCTAAACGCTCTCTACTTGATAGCGAAATCCAGGGAAAAGAACTGGGCTGTCATAACAGATTCATGGAGCGTTTTGGCTGCCATAGATAGTCCATGCCCACGAAACTCGCTAATTATAGAAATCCTCAATGAATGGTGGGATATAAAAAGCAAAGGCATGACCATTATCTTCGTCTGGGTTCCTGCCCACTGTGGCATTCCAGGTAACGAAAGAGCTGACCAGGCAGCCCATTCGCAAGACTAGAAGAAGGAACAGGAATTAGTAAACTAAATAAGATTACACTAGAAGACTGGACGCTTCAAATAAAGAAAATGAAATTAGCAGAATGGGAGAAGAGTTGGGCGAGAGAAACTCGAGAATTAACAAAGGTAAAAACTGACTGTAGGAAATGGAACACAAGCTACAGAACTTCAAGGAGAGAAGAACTAATGCTATGCCGTCTAAGAATTGGACATTGTCATTTCACGCATAGTTACCTACTTAGGGAGCTAGAAGCTCCAACCTGTGAAAAATGTGACAATGTTCCTTTAACAGTACAACACCTTCTATTAGAGTGCCCTCAATTTGAAAAGCTCAGAAAAACAGTTGGACTTTCTGATTCTCTAAAAGAAATAATGAAAGACAGTGAAGAGAGAGTCACCACTCTATTTAAGTTTCTAAAATACTCAGGATTCCATAGATGGATATAAACCATCGGTAGACGCCAATGACCCTTTAGGGTAGAGGCGAAAAAAGAAAAAAAAAAAAAATTAATATTTAAAAAAAAAAATTTGACTAAATTTCAACCTTTAATGTTTAACTGTGACGGTGTGTCAATTATAGATCCTGTGGTCTCGAGACCTGGCTAGTGGGATCGCTGAAGAAAAAGGATCGACACAGTTGGGATTTAACCCTCGGTTAGCTGCCACTGTGATGCAGAGGACCTGACATCGATTCCTGCCCGCAGACAATCTTTTTTCTTCTTATAAAATTATTTATTTTTTGTTTGTTTGTTTAAAGTCGCTTTATGCCACTAAGTGTAATCGGACGATGCTACGTTCGTTTAAGTGGGAGTCCTATCCAAGTATACTCGTAATTAGGATAGGATTCTTTAACGAGTACCTGACATCGTACAGGCTCGGGACCTCCATTTTACGTCCTATCCGAGGGACGGCATACCTAAGGATTTTTTACTCCCATTAATTTAATATAATTGCTATGCTAACCACTACACCACAGGTGACCCCATAAAATTATTTAAACTTATAAATTAATTATTCAAAAAATAATAACTAAATTTCAACTTAAACTTGATTCATTACCGCCAATAACCCATCTGGGTACAAGCCTCAAAGAAATAAAAAATTATTTGATCAAAATATGCGACAAACGTTTATGATAATAATGAAGGATTGACGAACCCAGAGGTTCGATGCCGACACCACAACTCGCTCCTTGCACACCTCTATCCACCGATCGCCACCCAGACCCAACTTCGAAAGATCTGCCTTAACGCAATCCCCCACACCCGTCTCGGCCTAATACTCGGACGTTTCCCATTCGGCACCGCGCTTATCAATCTTCTCTGAATTCTTCCACTACTAAGTTCCTCAATTTTATTCGTCTTGCTGCTATCACGCCAATTATATTTACCGGGTACAGTTCCACCTTCGGTCCAATTATTCTACGCAGTACTTTTTTTTTTTCAAAAACTCTAAGCTGTTGCACATGGCTCAATGTCAGCGGCTATGCTTTGCATCCATAAAGGACCGTTGGAAGAATAATAGTTTTGTAAATGCAACAAACGTTACCACAAAAATTTAGAAAAGAAAGAAGATTGTGGAATCAACAAACATTAGAGTCTATTATGCTTAGAGAGAGAGCAGAGCTGGCTAATAAATCTTGCTAATAGGAACTATAAAGGTGAGAGGAGGGTAGTGGCCTGGTCACTATATCAGCCTTATAAAGCCCTGGCATTAGGCCTTAATGAACAATTAAAAATATGTTTTGTAAAGTCGCCCAGATTTACAAGGCCATAAATTGTCCCGGACTGGGTCGGGGTAAATTATGAGATTAATGAGCAGGTGAGTATCGTTATTGTAATATATCGCTGTTTTGGGGCAGGTGTCAATGTTCATTTTCATAATGATCTACTATTAGTATGTTCCACGCGGGAGAAATTATAAATAAATTAGAAAAAAAAAAATAATTTGGTCATCAATCCTCGAGAACAAGAATGGTTTCATTTAAATAGTAATGATTTAAAATTTAAGGGGAAAAACTAAATTTAAGAAACTTGAAAATCCGATATTATGCCAGTAAGGCTAATCGAACGATGCTACAGTGGTTATCCTAAATTTTGCCTATCTAGGTATAATTAGGGTAGGGATTTTTAACGAGTACCTGACATCGTACAGTTTCGAGACCTCCATTTTACATCCTATCCGAGGGACGGCCTAGCTAAGAATTTTTTACTCCCTTTAAAAAACCCTAGTGCCTCCGCGAGACGCGAACATTACTATTGTAGGTTGCCATGCTAACCACTACACCACAGGTAACCCCGATTTTTACAAACAGTTAAGACTAATTAAATAAGATAATTTTGTATTGATTATAATCTAATGTAGACCGTTCTCACAGCTTAAAGGGCAATCTTATCTTATAACTTTTAATGTTAAAGGCTCACCAAAACCCTTATCAGGACTTGGGGAAAAAGATTATACTTTTATTATAATTTAATAAAATAATAAATTATAATAATTTAACACTTATGTGGGTTAAGAAATATTTATTCAACAAAAATATATAGTTATCAAGCCAACGAATTGATACAACTTAAATATTTGAGCAGATTACAAAAATGATACCGTTATAAGACACAATCATATGACTTGAACTTCACTGTAAAGACAAATTACTCGTTCAGTCACTCGCTCCTTATATATAATCGTAAATGGCCAGGTCTGGAATGTTCCAGAACAATGTGGACAGTTCTACGCCTTCGTGGGCTAGGCCAAGGAAAGATCTAGACCCAAACAGTTCGTTCCAACCGCTTGTTTTGTTCCAACAAACGGTCGGGGAGTTTACACCATATGTTTTTTGTTTTTTGTTTTTTTTGCTTATCGATTTAACGTTACAATAATATTAAAAGAATTATATATAATTATATTTTAAATTATATACAGATTTTAGGTAAAGGACCTTTCTCACAGAACCGATAGTAACTATATCAATACTTTATATCCTTTTGCAGTCCTACGCCGAATACCTCCCCCCCCCCCCCTTAACCTTTCCTTGGTATATTAAGCCTCCAGATTCTCTGGACAAATCAGTCTTGTAGTCACATCCTTGTCCTCAACCTCTTGTCAGAAGACCTAGTAGTCATACTCTCGTGGGACACCTGGAAAGGACTCTTGTAACCATAAAGGGTTGTCCCTACCCTGGATCGACCACCGCAAGTCAGTAAACAGAAAAATGGAAAGTTGGAGTCTTATCGTGCGGCATATCGTTTCGCACATTCAAAATTAATTTTAAGCTGAAACTAAATGTTTGTTTTCTTTTTTTCCTGGTGACCTTTGGTCTCTTGTTACAGCACGTAGAAACAACATATTCTATATGTGTATTTATAATGATTCCTAATTCCAATTAATATTCAGCTCGAATCTAACCTTCGGCTGAGAGATGACAGGACAAACAGATAAGAGAACAGAGCTACAAAGCGGCCAACACAAAAGGCAGCAAATACAATTATAATGATAAGAAAACACTCAGGCGTCCGGTTCGTACAAACTCTCCCCTTATCGACAAGCAACCCACTCAGTTTAAATCGTATCCCCTCTAACCCTTCGAAGAATTCATAGATTTCGTTTCTATGAACTAAAAAACTATATATATATATTAATTAATTATACGTATATATAAAAAAAAAGACGGTTTAAATAACTCATCTTTGTTTTATATATAATATAACTTTGGGCCCACACGTCAAAATAAATAAAAAAATCCATGAACATACCTTTAAATAGTTATTTTCATCACTAGTACCACTACTAGTACATGTTATGAGCAATACTTTTCATCATACTGCTCATACTTTAGTACATAATAAAACTTTTATATTTCATCAATAACTTACAGATACAATATAAGTAATTAAATTGACACATTTTTTTTTTTTTTTTTAAAAAACATCTGGGCCGCGGAGTGGCTGAGGGCGTCTCCGACTCCCACGCTGGTGGTGCGGGTTCAAATCCCGCCCAAGCCCGCTCGATTCTGTTCGGTGACGGCCTCACTGAACAGACTCAGCGGCTTGCCATGGATTAGAAGAAGTTGTTTACCCGTAGATAACCCGTCCCGATTAGCCCTCTTGGCATAAAGCGGACGTTAAAAAAAAACATCTGTTTACTAATCTATAATAGAAGAAAAGTACTTACATATTTACATTAATATTTATACTACAATTCTGATTATTCATTATATTAAAACCTTTGTTTGGCATTGCCTTTTCGAATACCGAAAACTTTTGATTAAAGACATACTACTTATATTAGAATGAAGTAAAGCCTCCTTCAAACACATGTTTATTAATATATATTAGTAGCAGGTAAGGTTAGCGCACCAAAAAGATTTTTCAGGCCTAGGCCCGAAAGGTACTACTTTACGGACTCAAATCGAGTATTGAAAACACATGTTTTTGATGCAGTATGATGAAAAATACTTTACCTACATACTTAACCCATATACGCCTCACAGATTTTCGGCTCAGCTAAAAAAAGACGCACTTTCAAAATTTTGAGACGTAATGGACGCTATCAGAGGTACGTAAGAAACCAAACTATACATAAAGAGTTACCAACAACCAACTACAGAACAACAAATATGGAAACTATTTATTCACGGTTTTTTGTTAAATTGCACGGACATAATAACAGACTAATGTACGACAATGCCCGTAAGGGGACGGCTAAAAAGAAGCTGGATGAGAGACCTCCTCTCCTGAATTAATGTAGGTAAAGAGGTGCGTTAGGGCACTTTCCTTCCTCTTGTCTAAAATTCCTGTATAACTAATTAATTAATATCATCAAATTCACTGACAGTCACTGATGGTTGATAGGTGTAAATAGATGTATGAAAATTAAAAAAAAAAAAATGCAGAACAGATCCTGTAGGTGGAAGGTCGGTCGATTTAGGTAGGTCAATCATTTAATCTATTTTTCTGTAGTAACGACATCGGCAAGACGAAGCCCTACCTCATATGTAACTTTGTTTCAGGTCTGGAAACTAAGTGCTACCTAATGTTCATCTCGAAAGCTAATTCTATCTGTAGGTGGAATATTTAAGGACTATTTGGACCTCGAGATGTGTGTCGATTTTGTCTTTGGTAGAAGAGAAGAATGTCAAAATCTTATTGTATTTGTGGAAAGTGCATTTGGGGAGAGCGTGGGTCAAGTTATTTCATGATTGTAAAACCAGGCTGTGACTTATATGTTATCAATAATTAATGAGAAAATTTATTAACCATAAATTCAATGTAATTTTTTTTATTATTCGTAACTCATTGTTCCTGTTTAGTTGGTAGCGTAGTGTATTCCTATTGATATGCTTCGATTTACTGTTTCATTATTTCTTTGGCAATTTTGCTTTTGTGACATTTTCTTTGAGGTTTTTTTATGAAATAATTAATCTTTCCAATATAAATCATACATTAAAAATCAAAGTGATTTGGGTATTATACGGCTTTCATCAACGCTTCATCAGATTTTATAATCAATATGTATTATAAAGCAAAGTGTACAATGTGCGTACCGATAAGGCTCAAAAATGACTCCACATACGATCAAGTTATGTCGTCGTGTAGCCATATAACCCCTAACGGAGAAGGTTTCTGTTTTACACTTAAGGGTGTAAAATTGAAGAGAAAAGGACTGGAATTTTAAGCCTCTCGCACTATGTAATTAGCCTATCTGAGAATCATATACAAGTTTATGAATGAAAAATTTGGTTCGAGCTCCAGACTACAAGGAAGCGCTAGGGTGCGTTCCACTCAATGTTTATTGTTCATTCATCCAGTTCAGTTTGTAAAGGTTATACATTTTTTCAGCTGTTCTAACCGGAGCGAAGCCGGGCTAGTAGTATATAAAAACAAAACAAAAAAGAAAAACATTGCCAATGACCTCGTCGGGTAGAGATAAATTCAGAAATCTATATAAATAAAGTTGAAATTCTGTTTGTTTGTTTGTTTCTTGGTAATTCTGAGCAATCAGTGCCCAAACTCCAATATCTTTCAAACTTCACATATCGATCAATACTCACCTAAATATTATTAATAAGGTCAAAAAAAAAGGTCGGAAAGCTTATAAAAACATTTTATTTTTTTTAAAGTACGTAATAAAAAAATAAAATAAAAATGGTCTTTTCCAAAAAAAAAAAAAATAAATAAACAAAAAGTGTCTTTCAAATTAAAGAAGAAGTTAATACAAATATCTTAGCCGCTCTTCAGTACCTTTACCAAGGTACCTTGGTAAAGGTACTGAAGAGCAGCTGATGGGCGTGGCCTGTTTTGTGAGGTTATGTGACCGTCATGTTATCGAACTCCCATCGCCTTTATTTCAGTTAAAAAGTGCCTTGATTGGTTTTAATAGATTCTAGCTTTCGACTCCCGCTCGCTGCGCTCGCTCTTCAGAGATAAATAAACCCCCAAAAGGGTCCTTATCAGTGGAGTTCGGGCCTTACTTTGAAGGGCGCTTTAGTGAACGGCGGAAAAGATCATTTTTATTTTATTTTTTTATTATGTACTTTAAAAAAAAAAAATGTTTTTATAAGCTTTCCGACTTTTTTTTTTGACCCCATTAATAATATTTAGGTGAGTATAGATCGATATGTGAAGTTTGAAAGAAATTGGAGTTTGGGCACTGATTGCTCAGAATTACCTTGTTTGTTTATTTGTTCTTTATAGAAATCCATACCGTTTGTCCTAAATTCTCCAAATTTCGCTAAGCGTTTCTTTCAGACCCGGTGCGAACACCTGTTCATATTAAAATTGCATAACTTCAGTGGATCTTCAGCTGATATTCTTTATTGTTATAAAAATCATAATGATCTCACTTTACAATGTTTTATTTACGAAATCGACCGTTTCTTTAGAAAAATGAAATTCCCCGTGATAAACCGGGATATACAGCTATAATCTATGCATATAAAGGTGAAATTCTGTTTGTTATTTATAGAAATCCATACCGTTTGTCCTAAATTCTCCAAAGTTCGCTCAGTGGTTCTTTCAGACCAGGTGCGAACACCTGTCCATATTAAGATTGCTTAACTTCAGCCGATCTCTGGGTATATTCTTTATTGTTATAATAATCGTTTTGATCTCGCTTTACATTGGTTTTTACAAAATCGACCGTTTGAGTCGATAAAATTCTCAGTTTATAGATTTTATAGATTTAAAAATTGAAATTTTCCGGGTGAAACGGGCTAGTATTACAGCTACAGCTGTAGCTACAGCTAATTACAGCTAGTAATTAAATAAAACATATAAGTTTAATAAAATATGCATACAAAATAAACAGCTACGAATTTCCCGAAACGAAATTTGTTCGTTTATACATGAGAGTTCTCTTAAATCACGGTAACATAACCTCCTGAAATATCTTTACCTTCTACTTAGTTTTATATGCCAATACTGATTATGGAGAATGAGACGCGAAAAATCTTAACTCCGATTCTTGTATAGTTACTCCGGTTCTTATATATTGTCACCCCTATTCTTAAATCTACCCAGTCCAATATGAGACAGGGATCTTTGGGCAAGGGTTGTGTGGTAATTAATCAAACTAAGTACTATTTACATCATGTATTTTGTACAATAAATAATCTTACAAGTCCCAACTACAAAAGGGGGGGGGGGGTACCATAACTCATAAATCACTTGGGGGTACTTGACTACTTCGGGTCCCACTATGCCCCAGGCTCACTCTGCCTGTCCCAGACTTCGACAGCCCATCTCAGACCCAGGCTCCGCTCCAGACTGCCTGACCGTGTCTAACTGCTCCTCTCAGACTGCCTGACTCAGACTCTCCTAGACTGCCCCACTCTCTCCTGGGCCAGCCTCTTCTAGGAGTTCCCTCTCTCTCTCTCAGGGTCTGCTAGGTTCAATGAACATCTTCCACGTGACAATATTTTAGGGATTGTTGGTTTAGGCTTCCATGCATTACTTCTCCAGAGTTTGACCATGTAGTAGGTTTTAAAACTGCCAAGCTAGTACCCATCATGCCGCGGGCTTCTTCAGGGCTAATGCAAGAATGAGTAATGAATAATGTCACTCTTGCATTAGCCCTGAAGAAGCCCACAGCATGATGGGTGAAGCTTGGCAATTGTAAAACCTACTACAATGTCAAACTCTGAAGAACAAATGTATATGCTATAGATTTATTAAAATCACTGGAAAAAAAAAATTTTGGTAATTTTTTCCAGTAATATTTTGGAAGATCTTATTTCATAACTGGCTACATTGGAGAATATTTTTTCATTATACAAGCCTTATAAGAGTCAAATATTTAAAATGAAGAAAAAAAAATACACAATATGGCAAGAAGAGCAGGATGGGAGGATATGAGAAGAGGACACGATTTAAGGAGAAACTCGGAGGCGAAGGATATTTGCATACTGACATTACTTAGAACCGGGGAAATATGAGACACATATGAGTTCCCGTTACTTTGAATTTATTAACTTAATATTGGACGTTTTACACGGTCTTTTAGGATTCACCTTTCTGTGTAACTCTTGAGAAGAGGAGGGGAAGACATCTTATGGAGGCTAAAACGTAATCTTTAACCGCCTTTACTTATCTCGTTTGTACAATTTCTTCAATTAAATGGATGGCCCAACAACTTCAAATTAACCCTTAACTACTCACCCGAATCAATGTTACTTACGTACTCACCTCGGGTGATTATGACCCAGAACACAAACAAATATTTAAATAACCTAGGGTGAAAGATATTAGTTTTAAACGACAGGAGAAGGCTTGAAAATATATATTTATTTACGTATACAAAAATAGTTTTAAAATATGAATAACATGTTGAATTATTGGTCTGAAATGAAGTACTAAAATGAAGGAACTCCTTAACATTAATATCATTAACATAATTTCTTTTGATTTAAAACTCAAAAATTTGTCTACAAACAACCTTTGAAGTTATAACAACTAAGAAATGAGGGGTTTTTACAAATGCAATCCCCGCATTGGACACTATACACCGATTTTTAATATTATTCCCGCACCTACCCCCCCTATTTTTGGCCTCATCCAATTTCCATCACCGATATTTAGCCTCTACCCTTGGAGCCGAGGACTACGTTCGATTTTAATTTATTTTTTTAAATTTTATTAATGTTTCGATTAAATTACTCCTTTTTACTATTTCGATTTAATTAGAAATTGATCCCCATGGGCTCCTAGGATCTCGCCTGGTTATTAATAATATTAATAAACACTTTTTAGTAAAAATTTGATGAAAGTTATTTCTTTTAATTGTTATGGAAATTTGCTCCCTGTTTTTAATGGTATATTCAATATTTCCAGTTCATGTTCAAGTCTGCGGGTCCTTCCGATTCTGGAAGCGTATATAAAGATCATTGTTAGCTCGTATTAATGATGTACAAAAAGCCAAAACATGAATTTGGATAAATACCGACGGCAAGCAGCCTCCACTTCCAGATGTGGAACAATCGTCGTCTCCTGACCGTAGAAGAGGAAAGAGGATATGGGAGACAGAGAGCAATGATTCAGCGAGAAAGCTGCCCCTGTATAAGGAATATCATCCAGCCCTGGCGCCTGCTTTCATTAGGTGTCTTCGGGGGGAAGATGGCCGTGCTCCCTGGTTCGCCTGAGAAAGCCGTCAGCAAAGAATTTACCCGAATAAAAGCATAACTATAATTAAAGATAACCATAAGCTATTCGGAAAATATAATAAATATAATATAAATATAATAATATATAATCATTATATCATTATATTTATAGAAACTGGCCTAAGCCCTCTAAGATTATCAGTTTTAAAAAGAGCCGTTAACTACCTAGAAAAGATATTTTCAATATCAGACACAAGATTGCCAAGGGTTTGTTACCAAATGTTAAAAGCCGTGTCTTACAAGAAAGAGGACAAATTAAATGTTAACTGGGTCAGTATACTAATAAGTAATCTTGAAGTGATAGGGCTAACAGCAGATCAAGACCTAGCGACAATAGTTAAAAATAAACATGACATTATAGAATCCCTCAAAAATCACTATCTAGGTATCAATATTAATAAAGTTTACAACAGTTCCTACAATCCTCTTTATAGAAATATCGTTGATTTTAAAAAATATCAAAATTATCTTCAACACAGGTGTACTATTCATAAAATACGTATAGCAGCTCAAATCAGAATGAGTAACTCGAATAAAATTATTGTTTTTCATAAAGGGAAAAAATTTGTAATTGAAACAAATAAAAAATGTTTAATCTGTAATCGAGGAGAAATAGAGTCATTAGAGCACTTTTACTTTCATTGCCCAACATACCTAACCAATAGGGAAAAATATTTACCTGATTACATGGAAGAAAATAATATTACCACACTGTTGACGATAGATGATTACCAGACATTAACTAACCTGTATTACTACTCTGTAAACTCCCTCAAATTACGACAATTTATAATAGACGAATAATTAATATTAATTCAGACAATTATTATTTTAAATTTTCTTTTGTTATTCTTTCGTCTTATATATATATAAATTTTATATACAAATTATTGATCGTTCCTGTACATAAATATATATAATATTGTTCATTATTTATTTATTTACAATAGTTAAGAAGAAGTTAAGCTGCAAATTTATTTTAGATTAGATTTATTTTTGTTTTTTTTTATGTTACAATCAATGAAACCTTGATGAAGAACCTTTTCATTGCTTTCATTTATATATTATGATATAGAAACAAATGTAGGTAATTTATGATATCTGTGATATGGGTTTATAATTTGTTATGTATGCTAGAGGCTATTATTTTAATTTCTAAAATGGTGTATATATTGTACCTTTGTAAGATATTTTCAATGAATTTATGTGTATGTATGTATATCAATTGTAAGTTGCATACTTTCAATAATGGCCAACTCTATTTGTATGGGGAAAAACCCCGAATGCAAATAAACTTCTATTCTATTCTATTCGGAAAATAAGGAATTAAAAGGAAAAGTGGGCTACAGATGTACAAATTATTGTCTGTGCGATTTATGGTTCCTTTTTTTTAAATGTTTTCTACCTGAGCTTCAAAATTAATTGTAATGGTCATTGAAGTTCTTTATTATAAATGGCTTGCACAACTACTCACCTCGGGTGAAAATATCGATTTCGATAAAATAAACACCTCCCTCATTTTCCAGACACTGTCAAGAAGTAACTGGAGCTAAAAAAAGGATATGTCAGAGTTTGGTGATAATTCAATACCAAAGAGGTATGACCCGACGTGAGTAGTTAAGGGTTAACTAATCAAACGATAATAAACGCTAGCGAGTTTGAGAAAATAAATTAGTGAACGACCAAATTGTTTTTTTTTTAATATCTTAATTTGCGCCTGTCAACAAATTTCGACAATTTGCGCTGTGCTTGTTTCAGTTAATCAGGATTTTTAACGAAGGAGATCTCTCATCCAGCGCCTTTTTAATCTCCTATTTATTGGTATTGGTTGCCATGTCTCTAATCAGTCAGTTGAAATGGCCTTGTAAGTGAGTATGGAATGTTTATATGTTGGTCTACTGTGGAATGTTTATATGTTGGTCTACTGTTTTTATTCAGTATGTAGTGTTTTGTTAGTCACGTACCATGGTGCTTTTACTATGAGTCTTAACATAATTGATTGAAAGGTCTGAAGTCGTTGTAAGTGGATCTTTTTGGCTGTTCCATATATCGGTGAAGAGTATGTACATATGTGTTTTATCAAGTATTAATATGCATTTAATTGTTGTCTCAGTCCCAGTTTTGAAGTTTTAGAAAAAAGTAAGTCAAATAGGTTGAGTCTGTTGTTAAGGGTCTTTCGTTTCATTTTAACATTCGGGCCACATGTCATCCTTCTGTCAAAGGTAATAAGACCAGTGTCCGGTGGTTTGGAACATCTGAAAATTTGAAAGTTTGGAACATTGGAAAAATTTGGACATCTCTATGTATATTGGATGCTTTGTCCTGACTGACAGAATCAACGCAGAGCAAAAACTACTAATGATAGAAACTTGAAGTTCGGAATTTAGATTTCAAACGCGATGTAGGTAACCACTAGAAAATAATTCCAAAAATGTAACCCCTAAGGGGTTTAAATGGCGAAATTGTCGTTTAACTCTAACGGGCACCTATTTTTGCACTTCGAGAAAAAATGTCTAATTTGGACTCATTTTAAAGATCTTGATAAGACGAGTTTAACTCGAAAGCCCCTACGGGACATCGAAAACCATGTAATGATGTCCGTATGATGTAAAAATGAACCGTTCACGACAGGTAAGCAATTTTTTGTGTCGGCGGTTTTAGTGAACTCTCTCTATTGCGCGAATCCCTCTCTTCTACCGAGCCGGCAGCTACCCCCTCCAACATTCCACCTACCGGAAGCTCCGATTCTACTAAATCTCCTTAACATCAGTTAACATATTATATTGAATCAATACCAAGATAATGATCACAGAATAGATTTTAAAGGCTCGCGGCAAAGCGACGTGGAATGCTAGTCTTCTATATAAAATGGAGGGCAAGTGTTTTTTCGAAGAGTGAACGTTATGTTTTTGGATTTGTCACGATTTAGTCGAATTTCCCATAATTTACATCAGTCTTTTAATTTATGTAATTGTTGTTAAGAGGCATGTTTAGGATCTTTGTGTTTAGTTAAAATCGCCGTATCGTCAGCATATATTTCACTAGCATTCTCCGTCGCGGCTTTTCCCGAGAGCCTTATAATCAATTCTGTGATCATTATCTTGGTATTGATTTAATATAATATGTTAACTGATGTTAAGGATATTTAGTTGAATCGGAGCTTCCGGTAGGTGGAAAATGCCGGCTCGGTAGAAGAGAGGGAGACGCGCGGTTGAGAGAGTTCACTAAAACCGCCGAAACAAAAAATTGCTTACTCGTCGCGAACGCGTCATTTTTCGGCTTTAAAACATGATTTTCGACGTCCCGTGGGGACTTTCGAATTAAACTCGTCGTATCAAGATCTTTAAAATGAGTCCAAATTAGATATTTTTTCTCGAAGTGCAAAAATAGGTGTCCGTTAGAGTAAAACGACAATATCGCCATTTAATAAGGGGTTTAATTTTTGAAATTCCTTTCTTAGTGGTTACCTACATCGCGTTTAAAATCTAAATTCCGAACTTCAAGTTTCTATCATTAGTAGTTTTATCTCTGCGTTGATTCTGTGAGTCAGGACAAAGCCTCTTATACATATAGAGATAAAGCATGAATTTATTTTAGTTTCTTTTTAAACTACCTGACCTGTGCGAAGCATTCCCCCTCTAACATACTGAAATTCCACTTTATTAAAGTACACACCTTATATCATTTATTTTATTCAGGGGGGAGGGGACCACCGTCATCATATAAAGTATAAATTACAAAGAACACTACAATTAGTCGATCAGTTCCATTGAGAACTGTAATCAACATTTACGAATTTTGGAGGAAACATAAAAATCCAAAATATAAATATTTTTATCCTAATATTAGTTTCAAAACCAAAATATAAAGTGGGGTCATCTGTCGTATAGTGGTTAGCATGGCAACTTACTATACAAAAGGTCGCAGGTTCGCGCCCAGCGGTGGCCCTAGGATTTTTTAATGGGAGTCAAAAATCCTTAGCCATGCCGTCCCTCGGATAGGACGTAATATGGAGGTCCCGAGCCTGTAAGATGTCAGGTACTCCTTCCCTATCCTAATTATACCTGGATAGGCAAAATTAAGGACTCCCACTGTAGCATCGTCCGATTAGCCTTAGTGGCATAAAGTGACGTTTTATCGTGTAGCTCCTTCCAAATAATTTGTAACCCCTCCAAAGAAAATGTTAACTTTAATGTGTCCAAAGGAAACTCCTTGCAACTGAATCGTCACCCTTCTTTATTGTTATTTTAGCCGTTTCCATTTTAACTGCTACCCTTGAAAATGTATAAATACATATAGGGTGAACCAGACAGTTATTGACACCCAAACTTTATCTTAAAGAAATAAGTAAACAAGTCCTAATTTTATTACAAGATATGCATGAGTGTAATGTTTGAAGGGTCCTCTAAGTTATCTATGAAATAAGACTTAAAAAACTAACCATAGGGAAGATTTTACAATTAAATCCACAGGGTGCCAATAACTAGATTTGGCACTTTTAACTATAAATATTGCCATATTGTAAAACTATTGAACTTTTGACCCAAAAAAACCTCTCGAGTCTTTATGAGAATAGATAATGTGGAGCTATAGGAAGTTTCTATTTGATCCCTTTATAAAAAGTAATTTTTTTTAATTTGAACACAGAAATGTAGTCTTAAGGGTGCCAATAACTGTACGGTTTACACTACATAATATATAAATCCCATTTCCAATTCTATTTGAACCTTTTTCAAGTCACAAGAAATCCTTTCTATTTTAAGCGTAGTCTTTTCCAAATGATTTGTTACCCTTTTCCAAAGGGGGGTTGTTATCCCATTACAACTTAATCCTTACCCTTTCTATTGGCTATTTGTAAGCAATTCCATTTCAACTGTCACCCTTGGAAAAAAAAAAAAATTATATAAAATTTAAGGTTTTTTGGAATGGGTGAAGTTTGAAAGATTTTTTCAAGGGTGATAATTGAAATGGAAACAGTTACAATTTAACCCTTAACTACTCATCTGAATCAATGTTACTTATCTACTCACCTCGGGTCAATATGGCCCAGACCAAAAAAAAAAAATTAAACAACCTTAGGGTATAAGATATTAGTTTTAAACAACAGGAGAAGCTTGAAAATATATATTTATTTATGTTTACAATAAATGAAAGTTTTAAAATATGAATAACATGTTGAATTATAGGTCTGAAGTGAAGTACTAAAATAAAGGAACTCCTTAACATTACTATTATTAACATAATTTCTTTTGATTTAAATTAAAAAAAATTTCTACGAACAACCTTTGCAGTTAATACAGATAAGAAATGAGTGGTTTTATACAAATTTAGTCCCCGCATTGGACACAAAAAAATGGCTCGATCTAAAAAATCGATTTAGATAAAATAAACACCTCCCTTATTTTTCAGACACTGCCAAGATTTAACTGGAGCCAGAACAAAGGATATGTCAAAGTTTGGTGATCATTCAATGCCAAAAAGGTTTAAATAGAATGAAATGAAACTTGGTACGGGTCAATATGACCCGACGTGAGTAGTTAAGGGTTAAATAAAAAGGGTGACGATTAAGTTGAAAGGGGGTTTCTTTTGACTTGGAAAGTGTTACAGTTGACTTGGGAAAAGTTAGACTTGGAAACGCTATACACGAGAGGAGTATTAGACACGATCCAGAGGATTAGAGTCGATGGATTATGGCAAATGTTACAGAAGTCCCTAGATTTCCTATGATGATAGAATAAAACAAGCCTTCCATAAATAAGTCCACATAAAGTTATATAACTACGAGCAGACCCTACCACGTGTTGCTGTGGCTCAGTAGCTATAATGCGTTGGATTAGCTATAATGCTATTATTTTTTATAGTCAAATCGAAATTCACCGATAAAAATAAAAACGTTTCAGCTAATCTAAAAACCAACAAAATTTAAATAGAACTTTATGCCAAATTTAATATTGCTTGGTAAAGAATTTAGATGTGTTAAAGTTTTTATTCTTTACATCTTATATTTGACCATAATGTGTAAATAAACAACACATTTAAAAGGAACCAATAAAGAACATAATTGGAACAGGGTTTATTACAATCAAAATAGACAGTTTTAGTAGATCTTTTGCCATATTACATTTGATTAAATTCAGAATATAACACATGATGATATGAAATATAGTGTGAGGAGATTATACTAATGGGTGGGCAATGATTTTGGTCAACCTGTCTTTTGCAAAAACAAAGCAATTCGATGTTTTCCCCACATGTGAAAAGGCCCATAATTTGCCAAGTCCAAACAGTGAAAAATAGTTTTATGCTTACCCTCCCTAAATATCGAAAGGAAATGAAGTGGTGTGCCAATAAATCAACTTACACTGCCATCTGTTGGAAATTTATAGAAGATGCAAATAATCACACTCAATTGTAGTATAATAATCATTCAATTAGGAAAAAAAAGAAAATAATCACGATAGCTAATATCCTATCTTTTAAGTTGGACAAAACTACACCCAATGAGCCAAATTTCATCAAAATCGGTTGAATAGTTCCTGATTTTACCCCCGACAAACACTTCCAGTTGACATGACAAAAGACCAAATTCAACATCTTTCAGGGAAGCACTTTAAATAATATTTCTCTTTTGAAAATTCGTAACTTATTATTTTGTTGTAGGAAGACAGGAATATTAAAACATCATTGTCAACTAAAAAGGGAATGGTATTAGGTAGCATTGAGCATTGAGTTGCTGAGCTCAAAATCCCGAATTCGAATCTGGCTTGGCACTGTCTCTTTAATCTTCTCTTCTGCCACGGTTCGTCTCGTGGGCCGAGGGACCCTCCTGGGACAAACCCAGGCACTGTAAATTGGGTACCCTTAATTGAAAAATTAAGGGGGAAACACCTGGTGGTTGAGCGTTATCACAGTCAAATCACCTCCTTGCATGACCGCTGACAAAGAAACAGTACTTTCTTACACAGTACTGCACCCAAGACCCTTCTTGGATTGTAGTGGTACAGGTTTTTTTACATTCATTGTTTATGTTGTTGCTTATTATAAACGATGATATATCACTGGTGTTTGGTCAAAAGGGGTTAAGTTGTGGAATGTGAAGCTTGAAACAACAATTTATGAAGCTATTGAAAATTATTATAAATTCTTTCTGATTGTTTTTCTTTATCCCAGAATAATAAATGAAACTATATTCTTTCAACACAAACTGTAATAAATTATGAATGACGAATAAATTATAGTATATCATGAATTTTAAGAAGAGACAAATTTTTTTTTTTTATATCACTAAAGCCCTTTTGCCCAAACATGAATGATATAGAGATAGAAAAGTGGATACAAAGTAAGTAATTATATATAAAAATTTATAAGGCTTTTAATAATAAGCATTCGTTCAAAATATTGAAAATGATAAAATTAACATGAACTTGCTAAAAGCATTATAAAACCTGAAGCCTGTGGTTATTGCCGCTTCTGCCAATCTGACCCTGATAATTAATGAAGTCAGGGAGCGAACAGTAGTTACAATGGACAACAAGAAAAAAAATTTCAAACATACAAACATAGAAATTAAACTTAATGACAAAAACAAGTAGAGGGAATGAACAAATTACTACATAATTAACCTAATATATATATATATATATATATATATATATATATATATATAATACTATGAAAAATGGATGTAAACATTGTGCATCATTGCCACATAAGCAGTACATATTCACTACTCGAAGAAGTAATAGCGATTGTATATACAGAAAAAAATGAATACCAATCACATAATTAGAAATTTAAAATTGAGATGCTTTTAAGAATAAGCAGTTGTTTTTAATATTAAAGTATTAATTAAATAAAAAAAGTAATATGAACTTGCAAAAAACATTATGATTTGAAAATAACTGTCCTTTACTAAGATAAAGATCAAGGTTGAAAAAAAAAAAAAAGAGACTATAACAAATTCAATAGCTTAACAAATAAAACAAAATACCTTTCGATTTAAATTTAATCAAAAAATTTACAATTAATAAATAGATATTTTATATTGAGGGTTATTTGTAAGATCCTACTTTATTTTTGATGAGATTGTAATTTAGGTTATCCTTTCTCAAAAAGTTGTAAACAGTTATTTGAAAAGTTCATAAATGTTTCAAACTTTCATTTGAAAATTGATGAAGTCGGCCACAATTTCTTATTTAATTTTCATATCATCATTTCTTAATTATTCAATGCTCAGAGGGTGTATGAAAATTAATTCCATATTAAGTATATTTATAATATACATCGGAATCTGATTATTTAATAAATTCTGTTAAAAGTTATGTTTATAACCAGTTATTATTATTTAATATGGACTGCAGCAACAGCTCTTAACTATGAGCTGTTATATTTGATTTATATCCAGTTAAAATTTTTAGCTCAACATAATTCTATAAATATATAAATAATATGTACATTAGATTATTTAATAGTGACCTAAAATAAAATTCACAATTCACTTCATATTTTATGATACAGTTGTATAAAAAATGTTTAAGAAAATAGTTCTCCCATAGCGTTTCATCTTTATTTATAATAATTTAAAATTAATTCGCTGTAATATTTAAATTGTAAAACATAACCAATTCTAAATGACATCTAACTCTTCAAAAAAATTGTTTCTTTAAGATTTTATCATCAAATTTTGAAAAATGCAGAAAATAATATGTCACTGGCAAAATATTAAAATTATAAGGCAGCCATATTTAAAATCTACTTCTGATTTAAATTCTATTTCTAATCAATAGCTAGAATTGATTACATTCTAATCAATTCTAGCTACTTCAGTTTAACAATTTAAAACATGTAAAATTAAATCTTTTGTTTTATTTTAGAATTTATTATACATTTTTTTTCTCCATTAAATCAAATAAAAAAAATTACTAAATCTAAATTTTTTAAGAAAATTCATTCTTGCTCCAACAAAATAATTAATCCATAGTAAATCAGTTATTGGGCTATAAATATATATAAAATTCAGTGTCCAATAAGATAAATAATGCACCAAAACCATGAAATAAAATTTAAAATATAATAAAATTATATCTTGATTTACCTGTTCTCTACAGAAATATATCACTTGATTAATTTGTTTTAACAAAAACACTGAGCACTAATCACATTTATAACAAAAAAAAAAAAACCGTTAAACAATGAAAAACAATCACTGAGCAAACGACAGAATTCAGAGAACTGCAGAATCCTAAACCAAACTCACTTTAATTGAATTACTGAGAAGCTTTCTGCAACTTATGGCGGTCTAAACGGAAATTTCTACGTAACTTATTTAAACATTAATATACCAATGTTGTAATATAATTTCCCAAAATTGATTATGAAAAAAATATTTAAAAATTGGTTAATAGAATAAAATTTACTTTTTTTTAATGGTACCTTCTAGTTTAATATAAGTGTTGCATTGACAAATCATATATTGAAAATAGGCATTTCACTTATTTTAAAAGATTTGTTTACTGTGTTTGATTAAATTGAATGTTTTAATATGATATTTAGTTATATTTTAAACAAAATACTTATATTAATAATTTTATGAAATATTTCTTTATTCATATGTCCAATATTTAACAGATACAACTGACATTGAATTTTTACAGCTCAACCATTTAGAAGTATTGCCTGTCCTAATGAAAAGATATTTTAAATTATAAAGGGTAATTTTTTTTTTTTTTTTTAAAGTTAAATATATCTTTACATATTTTTAAATATTTTATTCATAATCATTGCATATACTAGGTGTAACAAACTAAACTTAAGTTTAACGAGAAAAAAAAATTAATTTAAATAAAAACTAATTTACATTTTTCAACTATTTTGTTTCTTTATTTCATTTTCTTAAAAATACCATTCAGCTTTAATACTTAAGGTTGAAATAAGTTTTCTAGAAAATATACATAGAGCTTTAGGACTGATGGATGGATTTACATACTTTAGTTTCATGGTATAATTTGTTTAATATTTTTAGGTATACAAAATAATGCGATGAAGTAAAAAGGGAGTAAAGCTTTGGAAGGAAGTACAGTTCATCAAAAATTAATGAAATTATTTGATATTATTTGGCAATAATTGGATAATTGATTATTGACTATAAATATAGCTAGGAAACAAGAGGCGTAGCTCAGGTGACAGCACATTCCACATTATTAACGCATTCATATTAAATTTATATTGCATATTATTTAAATAAATTTATGCATGTTATTTAAATTATTCATCTATTTTGATATGTAGAAAGGTGCGTACATTTCCGACAATGAAAAAACAAAACAATTTTCACATTATTATTATTTGTTATATTATTTGGTAACTAGCCAACTGACTATATACATTATTAACACATGTAACATTTTAATGATTGTTTATCATATGAATAAACTTATTATTAGAGGATGTTTAGTGTATCGAATCAATTATCGTATGACCACTGTAAAATTTTTAAATAAAAAAAATATTAAGCTTTCAATTTGCTTTTGATTACAAGATTTTCATATAAGATATTCCTAATTATTTATTAAAAACCATATTTATTGTTTCTCCCAATTAGAATTTTTCAACTCGAGGTTATGCGACTCTTAGTGAAAGGGAAGGCTTGATGACTGGCCAGATGCCATAAAAATACATACATTAAAAATATAAAAACTTTATAGATAACTTTATTTCAACTCATTGAATCACAAAGCTGTTCCAATTCTAAAAAAATCTCCTATAATTCCCAATCACATGACTGTACATCCTTTTTTTACTATATTAATAAAGTTGTAATTTTCTAGCATTGATTTCCCTTCCTAACATGTGCGGGAAACCTAGACAGTTGAGACAGAAAAACAAGTCGAGTTGATATATAATTATAATAGAAAAATGAAAGGAAAATTAATGTTATAAAATGACAGGTTTATTATTATATTAAACCAAAAAAAAAAACAGGATGTACAATCATGTCATTAATAATTAAAATAGATGTTTTAATCATTATCCTATTAAAAATTATATCTTCCTTTCAACATTTAAAACTTCTATTGTCAACAGATGTGGCTGTAAAATCTTAAGACAATCCTCAGTATTCATATCCACTTCTATTCCGGCTTCTGTTCTACTTTTAGATCATTTATGCAATGACAGTGCAGCATCTGCCATCGCCAAATTTAAGAACAGGTTGAATTCACCTATTTTTGAGGGAAGTCGTAAGATTTTTCACGTTCAATATTGGCCATCAGACATAATACAATTTATTTCAGCTTTGTCCAACCACACTAATATCCAAATTTCATACTTTTGAAATTTCTTGCCGTTTCCTTTACACTTGCCACATATACCTGACTACTGAGGGCAATTCAAATAGTTTCTGCTCTAGTTTGAAGTCCCATCTCTGTCCTGAGCCTATGTCAGCCCTAAACAGCTGTGTGAACCTCGCCCATCCTAATCAACGGAGCCAACACCTTTCTGTTGTTGGTTGACCATCATCATGTTTAGAACAATGATCAACCTCTTTTTTGACAAAAGCTACTTGTTGAAACATTTACACCTACTTGAAAATTACTCAGTCTCATTCTGAGACCCTAGTCGGAGGAGGAAGATGTCAACCTCCTTTTTAAGGTAAACCTGGTTTTATACATCATTTAGGGTTACTTTCTGCCAAATAGTAAGTATTTCAAATTAAAAATTTAACATTTTCGAAGTCGAACCTTAATTCACTTCAAAACTTGCAATGAATATATTTGCTAAGATATTCTACCGTGAAAGTAAGAAATTACTAATCCCCAAAAATTTAGTTTGGAATAAACTTTCTAGTCGAGAATTAATTTTTTTGATGTAAATAAACAGTTATAATGGGGTCACCTGTGGTATAGTGGTTAGCATAGAAACCTACAATACTAAAGGTCGCGGGTTTGTGTCCTGAGGTGGCCCTAGGATTTTTTAACGGGAGTAATAAATCCTTGTCTATGCCGTCCCTCGGATAGGACGTAAAATGATGTCAGGTACTCGTTAAAGATTTCTATTCTAATTATACCTGGATAGGCAAAATTTAGGACTCTCACTGTAGCATCATCCGATCAGCCTTAGTGGCATAAAGTGACGTTAAAACAAACAAACAAGCAGTTATAGTTCTGATTAAATTTAGATTTCATATAATATATAATAATGTACATAGCATTGAAATGTTTTGTAAGTAGCTGTATACATTCAAAAACCTACGCTACATTAACATTAATAATTATAAAAACCTGTGCATAATTATAAAAAACTGTGATATGTTAATTATGTTTTATAACATGATTATAAAAAACTGTGCATGTTTTAGTTTTGTAATTTGTGTAATTGTGGTGCTATGTAACTTTTTTATTTATTTGTTACACCCTTCCACCTATTGTTCATTTATAGTGAGATATTTTTTTCATTGCTAAATGTTTTTTTTTTTTTTCTTATATGGTATAATTGTGTCTAACTCAATTTATATGGGGGTTCTCCCCAAAAATAAAAACAATAACAACAATAAAAAAAAAAATAAAAAAAAAAATTGTTACACCCTTCCTTGCCGTGAAGGCTAAACGGGTTTGGCAGTGGTGACATACTCTACGCAGTATGTCAATATAAACTTGAATGTCAATATGAACTTTTCATATTATTATTTTTTTTTTTTCTTCCTTCTTCATAGTTGCCTTCCTCTACCAGTTCTCGTATCTTATGGTGGTCTTCCAGGTATAAGTGCTGTTGTTCAAGGTCTAAATTGAAATGCTCATAGCCAACCCCAGCTTTCAACCCATACACAAAGGCCTTGTAATACAGGTAGTTGGCTGATATTACAAGCTGCGGAAATTCACGTACGGTTAGGATATACAGCCCAGTTTCTCTTTGGAGCTTGGCTCTCAATGCCTCAACTTAACTATGGTGATGTCAAGGACAAGTAGATCCGCCATGCCCTGTGAGGAGTTGTGATATCCAATAATCCGGGAGGACCCAGTTAGCTGCTCTTTCAAAGAGTAGCTCCTTTAGGACTTGTCACCAACTGCCGGTTAATGTTCCTCCAATGCTGAGGATCATCATCAATCAGCATCCAGGTATTTTCTGGGAGAACCGCTGAACCTTCTCTCTTCGCCTCGAATTTCAAAACATCTTGTTGAAAGAGAAGATTGAGAGGTATACCTCCTGCTAATACCTGTACCACCTCATGAGACACAGATTTATAGGCCCTGGTGACTCTACCAGGCAGGATAGGCGTACCTCAGAATACCCAATATCACGCCCCGATAAATTATCATGGTAGCTGATGGTGCTATGTAACATTATAACAAATCATTTTTGCACACTCCCCACCTCTTAGTCCAATACTTTGAAATCACAGATATAATTTTATTATGTCCAGTAGGTCATGAGAGTGTATATACTTGTAAAAAACACTGCTGTAAGCTATTGCATTAAATTAAAATGGTATAGGTATTATTATTTCTGATCGCCAATCAGTAACCTATTTAATTATTTTTATTTTTTTATTAGATATATTGATGTGTAACCAAGAAATTGTGAATTGAATAAAGCAATGGCAAGATGTGCTAGTGAAGGATTCAAGCTTCAATCAGATTATTCCTGGTGGTAGGTGGGAAGTTTTGAGTGTACATTGGAATATGAAAAAGATTATGTAAGTTTATTTAATATTATGAACTACGACAATTACGATAAATAGATCACTGTAATAATTTATTTTCCATTATGAATGCACATAGTATTATCTGAAGGCACTTAAACCATTTATTAAGGACAAATTTCTAGTTCTTAAGTTGTGTCAAATCAATGGTTTTAAAAGAAAGAATGTGTTTCTTATGTGCAAAATAAGTAAAACTATAAAAAATCATTTAGCTTTATTTAACATTACCACAATAAAACAATGAAAATATTTAGAAATCAATCTAAAATTGAATTTTATGTATCTTAAATATTAAGATAAAGCAAGATCTTTGCATGTTTATTGATAAAATCAATGTTATAATTTAAGCATAAATTATTTTGTTTAATTTAAATGAATACATAATTTACATATTTATAACACTAACATTACATTATCGTCATCATTACATAAGATCATAAATTATTGTTTACATGAACACATTACAAGAAAATCTTTCTAAATAAACATTAAATTTTAGGACTTATATACACGATGAAACTAATTCATCTCTCGCTCAGCGGTTTGAACCTGAAAAATAAATAGTACCTTTCATTAAAGTTAATAGATGATTACACATAGTGAATAAATGGATATTTGCTAAGCCATTTAGTGATCAAATTTCTTTCGGTTGGTGCATTAGGCCTAATGAGACTTTTGGCCACGCAGTGTGATCTTACAGACATTTGTGTTGCTTGCAGGAGCACACACAGCCTAGAGGGGGAAGCCCAAACCTCATGTTGCTACAAGCCATTGTCCCCATGGTGCAGCAGCAGACTGCCCATAGCTCCTTAACTAATCCCAATGGGGCCAATTTGGCAGTGTCCTTCCCATTGATGGCATCAGCTCTCTTCAGTTTAAGGGCAGTGACAAACTGGGCCCAAGGATGGTAGCTAAGAGTCAGCAGGCCCTATAAGTCTTTGCCTGAAGCATACCATCTTTGTACCAAACCTCCAGGCTGTTATTTGACATCCTGGAAAACCACACCAGGATTCTGGATGAGATAAATCCAAGTACTATACTTTAATCACGACTTTAATCACCTATTGCAAGCACCTGTGTCCACTATGCCCCTTAGTAATCAAAAGATATTAAGGTATTTTCACAATAGGCGGGCGCAATCGACTATAGGGTGCGCTAGTAGCAATTTCAAAATGTCGGAAAGAACGGGGATAGACTTAGTTGATGTAATAGAGATAGTTGGTAATTTTAAGAGACCATTAATTGAAGGGCAGGCTATTCTTGATGCAAACCACATAATAACATGTGGAATAATATCTAGAAGTAAAAAAACAGTTATTTTACAAGCCTTGTGCCTTCAAACTAGCAATTTTAAAGGACTGCCCCATCAAATAAAAGTGGAAATCAAATTTATTAATAATAATAAGCAATTTTCTTGTCATTGTGAGTGTAAAGCTGGTAGTTCTGGTAAATGCAAACACATCATTGTAACTTTACTCAACGTTTTTCGGTTAGTAATAACATTAATTACCTATTCATACAACCATTGTTATAACAGCTTAGATTCTTTGTCATATTATTTATTTATTTGTCAAAACTTTCAGGCTTCGCATTGAAAACTTGGAACAATTAAGCACAACGGATGTAAGACAAAAATGGGGAAAATTAAAAAAGAAAAACAAATATGACACCATGGTCCCAATGTTATTTGCATAAAACCAACATTTTGGAATAATAAAATGTCAAATACTAATATTTACCTGGATAAACATAGTCACTTTCTTTAAAATGAAGACTAAATATCGTCATATGTTTCGAAACAGGCTTATCTATTCTTAATTTTACAATCCACTCTTTTAAGAAGCTTTTTATTTTTTGGAAACAAATGGAATGACACATCTTTAGATTTTTTTGAAGAACACTGAGGGACCGAGCAATACCTATTAGACATTTTTCCAATAATTGTTTGCTCGATCGGGTTTTAATTATGGAAAAATAAATTAAAAACGACAAAAAACCCTATGAATCCCAGGTAATCGCACGGTATCTATCCCCGTTTCTCTAGTTCCTTCTAGTTCCTCAAAGAAGCAGCACCGTCTCTTGCGCTCGCCTATAGCAGCTCATAAACAGACATCCGCGATATTTATAACCTGGCACTAACCCGAAACGTACGTTGTTTTTTGCAGGTGCGGTCACCGAAAAAAAATCGTTGTGAAGGGGGATATGCCATTGCAAAAAAGGTTACAAAAAACATACCCAACGGAATTTGCAAGATTAGAAATTTTTGTTTGCAAAAAAATTAGAGACAAAACACACACTGTGTGATTATAATCAGAAATAATTATTCAGTTAACAATTTCTTTTATTTATTTTTATTTAACTAATAATAACTCCCCATTTCCAACCGGCCTGATCCGCCCTTGCTCTTGACTAGCCTTATTGTAACTTAATTATGACAATTAAACCGAAATGTTGTAGTGACATGAACCATTGAATCTTGAAGTCTTTTCCAGTTACTTAACACGTAAGGTGCGGCGGCAGATTTTAGGGGTACCCTGAATTGAACGGTATCGGTCCCAGGGGTCTGACTGCTGGGAATGCTCTGACGAAAGCGTTATTTTTTTGAAAACTGCATTAAATGATCGTCTCAAGGGCATTATCTCTTGGTAAGGATTGGAACTAGACATAATAGACGCAGGATAAGCCCCCGGGGTCCGATACAGGATTTACGCCATACTTCATAGAAAATAGCATTTAACTGCTGAAATTTTGAATTGCCATTGCAATGTTAAAAGGATTTTTTTGGAGTCTTTTACTGTTTTACAACCACTCACTCTATGATAAAAAAAAAAAAAAAAAATTATTTTTAAAGAAATGAAGTTATATAAAATAAATGAAGCAAATATCAATAAGTTTTATTTATATTACAGACTTAGTAAGAAGTATTAGAAAAAAATATTGTTTCCTTTCAAGAAATTAAATAGAACCACAAAGTATAAAATCAAACACATAAAATTTAAGACAACCATAAAGGTAGTCGTTGCAATATTATCGGACGCGGAAGGGTGATGCAGTCCAGTAGTCTTGTTTTATCACTCATGGCCGGTATCGGACCTGGGAATCCGATTCTAAAAAAAAAACAGAATTTCAGGTGTTAGCAAAATTTTCTGCACTAATATGCAATAATCTCATTTAAAATCGACTAAGTTGAGTGTTTGAAGTGTTCGGACTTTCGGATATTTTCATGTGGAAATCGGGTGTTAAGAAGGGAATGTAAGACATCGGTCCCCGGGGACCGATGCCGCACCTAACGTGTTAGTTTACTTACAATATCCGCTGGGTTATAAGACGGCTTTCACCATCAAGGACCCAAAGACGACGATGTAGGCGATGAAGAATATCCTGTCGAAGGCGGCGGTAACCAGGACCCATCCTTCCTGGGGGTTCCTCCGGTTCAGGATCATCCTGTCGTCGTAGTTACCATCGCAATCCCGAAGCTCCTCCCCTGTACTGCTCGTGTCTTCGTCGTAACCGGGCTGGAAGAAGACTTAATGTTAATATTAACCACTTAGTACATCAAAATCAATGATATAAAAAAAACAATATTTGTTAGTACAACAAACCATAAATATTGCTGTAAAGATACCTTCGGCCTCGGAGCGGGCAACAGCAGAACTTTGGAGATTCTGCCCTTGAGAAGATCTATTACGATCCACGGAACTCGAACCTGCGATAGCAAAGCGTTGTAGCACACTACCGTCAGGACCACCGAGCAGCAGACCATTATAAGGCTGGATGCGTAGAACATCACTGCAAGAAAATGATTAAGTTAGATCATTGGCGGGTCCAGGGGGTTGCAAAAAATTCGTTATAAAAGATAAAATTTAACTTTATAAAATGTAAAGAAGTAAGATAAAGAACTAATAACATGCAAAACAAGTAGAATTTTAGTTGTAGGAAAGGAACATAACGGATGTGGGGCTGCATCCCCCTCTTTACAACCGGATGGATCCGCTCTTGGGATAGATAGCCCATCTTTGGTATAATACGAAAAATATAAATCACAAGAATAATAAGGCCTAAAGAAAAAGGATATTCCATGACGATCCTCCATTAACAGTCAGCTAATTGTTTGCATTCATTCTTTCAACATCAAACCGATTTTTAATAACTAATTGCTTTGCTAGTTATCATAGATCCTAAATTTTTAAACGTTTTTAATTATATGACATATATAGTAAGGGAAAGTATTGCGATCGTGAAAAATTTCGACTTCAAATTTTCGAATTAGAAAATTTTCGAAACCAAGTCCCGCGAAATGGTCTGTGTGTCAGTATTTGTGTGTGTGTGAACAGACTAGCTCAAAAACTATATGGTATTTGGTGTATGCATGTGCCCGCGATGTGACAGCAAAATTTTCATCAAAATTGGCCAAACTGAGGGGGTACTTTATTTAAAGAATTTTATCTGAGTTTTAGGGTTCTTTTTTCGATTTTCTCAAAAACAGCTCTAACGATTTTTAATTAAACTCGGTATTTGATGTATGTATATGCGCGTGATGTGACAGCAAAAATTTCATCAAAATTTATCAACAGGAGGGGGCACTTTAATTAATAAATTTTGTTTCATTTTCGTGTGTGTTTTTTTTTTATTTAATCAAAAACGGCTGTAACGATGTTGATCAAACTGGGTATTTGATGTATGTACAAGCCAAACATGTGACAGCTAAAATGTGATATCCCGTATATATCTTTTATTTAACAATAAAAAACTATTTTACTGTAGAGGGTAAATACGTGATGCTAAAATTCTAAAAGCATTTACGGTGTGAAAAAATATGGTATATGATAATCTTTAATTAATTATATTTTAGTTTAGAAACTTTAGTTCCATAATACATTTCTGAAGACAATAAAAAGTGATTTTAGAGGACCACTAACCTTTCTCGATTTCCAGAAACGCATAAGGGTCTGGCCACACATGTCCGCACCGGATCCGTACCGTAGCAATAATACAGGTTATGTTCAGAATATTTTTAATTTAACTTACATATTACCTTTAGTTATGCCTAAAGTGGCCTGTGTCTGACATGTGTGGCTTGAACTTTAGGTATAACTAAAGGTAATATGTAAGTTAAATTAAAAATGTTCTGAACATAACCTGTATTATTGCTACGGTGCGGATCCGGTGCGGACATGTGTGGCCAGACCTTAAGAGACAAATTTTACCTCGAGTCGTATACGAGTATACACTTCCTATCAATTCATGTTCACTTTATATTTCCATAAAGCAAATCGCTGTAAAAAATAGCCATGCAGTAAAAAAAAAACTCGACTGTTGATGAAATTTGGTCCCTTAAAAAAAAGAAATAAGCAATAATGAATCGAAAAGTATTGCGAATTCTCAAGTTTTGCATTAGAACTTATGGAGATATACAAATCTAGAAAAGTATGGCGTTTACATATTATCGAAACCCGTCGATTTCTAATCTATGTAAGTTTGTAAGAGAAAGTTGTGTGTTGCGCGCATTGCACCAGATTTTTTCTTTTACTTAAATATCGCCAAAATCGTCACCGTTTCTGCAGGTAATCATATATTTTTCCCAAGCCCAACTTATTTACCGGCATTCATCAATGTTATCATATTTAGATCTATAGTTTCCATTTCATCACCTATCATTACCAAATTATCGAGCCTTATTTTAAACCAGAGTGAAGCTCAAATCTTTCAGAAACATCATTCTGACCTTATTGAAGTCATATCCTAACTAGATTTACTAGCTTCTTCGTAATTCCAACATCTTAATCTTTCAACATTGAATATTATTATTGCAACATGTATATAGTACATACCGATAAGTGGCGTGGTAGGTCCAATGAGAGGAAGTCGGACGCTGAAGTAGACCAGGAAAAGGGAAATCAGAACAACTGTGACTCCACACAACAAGTAGCGCTCCCTGCTCTGTGGTGGAAGCCAGAGGGGGCTTAGAGTCATCAAGATGGTACCTGTGCATCAAAGTATATTACTATATCTGTAATGTAGTAATATTGTAAATTTATTTTCATGAACTGTTTAATAAAAGAGGTAAACTCACACATGGCAGGGACTATCACGACAGCTCGGTAGGAGGGGGATCTCCTCTCGACAGTCAGGTTGAAGGTAACGTCGATGTAAGGCTCGGGGCAGCACTCGTAATATGTTATACTTCTCCTCTTGGAGACACCGACAACATTCCACTCCGTTACTTCCATAGTTTTTATCGAATCCTCAAGCTCGCCCTGAAATATATTAAAGTAATGAAGAGGAAATTTTTTAGGGTGCGGTCAAAATAGACTGCACTAATATGCAAGAATCAAATAAATAACTTTGCCAACTTTTCTACCAGAATTTCGGGTCCTCATCAGGGTTAAATGAGAAAACAAAAACGAGACAACAATCAATAAGAGAAATTTTATATAGAAATGTCAATTTTATATGTTTGGAGCATTAATATAAAAAATAAGGCTCAATAGGTAAAATAAATAAATTTATTTATTTATTTTTTTTTACTTTAAATCTTAATTCGTACCTGTCTGCAAAGTGCGGACAATCAGCGAATGAGATGGCGTAAAATGAAATAATGACATGTCAGGCATGAGGAAGGAAAGCACCCAACAGCACCCCCTTCATGGCTTGAGTCAATTACCTTGGCTGTCTAAGAGAGCAGATCCCTCATCCAGCGCCTTTTTAGTCTTCTAGTGAGGATACATGGCTTGGGTCACCGGTGCGAGCTGTTGGAGAAGAGTAAAAAGGGGTTGCAAGAGGGAGTTCAGACCAGTAAGTAATTGAACCAATTGAGGAGGGGCTGGTGGGTAATTATCAGCTGAAGGTGGCTGCTGGGTGAATTCCCGACTCACGCCCGAACATGTTTGATTTCGAGATGGCTCGGTTCGCTGTCCGATCTGCTGTGAAGATTATCCCCGTTGATTGTCCGCATGGCGTTTCTGAACTCGCTGTGCAGGCTTGGGTGGCTGGAGAGTCGGGTAATGTTCGGAACTCGAGGGCGGAGGCGGAGGTATAGGCGAAGACTGCTGGAAGCGATTGGTACGTTCTTTTTTCTGAGTCCTCAGGTCAATCTGAGTCCTCAGGAGCAAAATCTATGCTCATCACTCTGATACTATTATTTTTATTTTCCCTGCGGATTATCTCGCAGCTGCGGGTTGATCAACTGAGGTGGGCGACAATTCCAACCACCTTCAGCTATCTATTCTTCATACATTTTTTTAAAAATTCAAAAATTTACGGACAATCCTTGCCGTGTCCAGGAGAGTCGATTTTTGAGCCTCTCTCAGTACATCAAGAGGCAATTTCAAGCTTTCTGTGCCCATTACCGTGGACTTAGGAATCAGTCCGTTGGTAGATATCACTATTGGCACTATCGTCACATTTTCCAGATGGTTGCCTTAACTCCATCGCCAATTCCTGATATTTTCGGAATTTATCACCGACTGTAGAGCTGATATTGTTGTCATTAGGGATCCCAACATCGATAATTTCAGCTCTCTCCCAGATCTAAAAATAGGATATCGGGTCTATTATGCCGCACTGTCGGTAATAATAGATTCATCCCAGTACAACTTGAAGGAATCTTTTTGGAGAATCCTATGGGGGACGTAATTATAATAAGGCACATTTTCACCTAATAGATCAAATCTTGTTGAAAGGGCCTTATGAAAAATTTTGGCCTCATTGTTATGACTCTGGAGATACTCCGAGCCATCTAGTGCTCCACATCCACCCGTGATATGCTGGATTGATTCTAGCGTTAATGAGCACAGTCGACATTTATCAGATGTTGTTACATCTTTTCGAACATGCCTTCGGTATGATCTTGTTGCAATAACTTGGTCTTGAATTGCAACCACAAACACTTCTGTTTCGGAGAACAAGTTCCCTGCCACTAACCATTCGACCGATCTTTCTTTGTTTATGGACGCCTCATTTAATTGGTTATAGAATCTCCCATGAAGAGCTTTGTTTTTCCATTCCGACAGCCTTTCATTTTCTGATTCAGCAGTAGGGTACAATAATTAACATTGTTTAGATCAAGTGCAGTCAGACCTCTATCCAAATTTCTGATAGTGAGATGAAGTTCCGTAGTTTTTGACTGAAAACATTCGCGGAGAGCCAACTCTTGTTTGCGACAGGCTTCTTCTATATTTATTAGTCCGCGTCCTCCTTGTTTTCTTGGTAAATAAAGTCTGACTTTGGAGGATGTTGGATGATGGGCACGCTCTTGAGTCAGTGACGTTCGCACTATACGATCTATCTCCTGCAAGCTGGTGCTTGACCACTGGAGAATACCAAAGCTGTAACTTAAAGCTGGTATAGCCCATGTGTTAATTGCTTTGATTTTATTCTTTCCAGATAAGTGAGTCTTAAGTACTTGTCGCAATCTGATTTTGAACCTAGCTACTATTTCCTGCTTCACATCCTTGCTGACTATTTTGAGGTTCTGTTGCATTCCCAAGTACCTATAGTATTGGTTGGCTTCCAATTCCTTGATGCGCTCACTTTCATTTACCATGATGTTCTGGGTATTAACCACTCTTCCTTTTTTTACATGGAGTACTGCACACTTATCAAGCCCAAATGACATGCCAACATCGCTTGTAAAAACACAGTTTCAACCATCTCTTGTAGTTATTGGTTATTCTTTGCATACAATTTGAGGTCATCCATATACCAACTGTGACTTATCATGCTTGCTTCTTCCTTAATGTTGAGCTTATAGCCCACATTATTCCTACGAAGTATTCCTAAGAAGTAAGATACTAGTTGCTCCAATTTTTAGCGTAGTTGACCATCCAGCCATTAAACTTGAAAGTAGTCTGTTTACTTTAGGTTCAACCTTATACATGTCCAATACTTTGAGTAGCGAACTATGAAGTACAGGATCAAAAGCTTTCTTGTAATCTATCCAAGTCATGGAAAGGTTTCGCTGGCTTTTTGAAGTTGTCCTGCAATAAAGGAGTCAATTAATAAGAGGTGCTCCATTGGTATCATGTTGTTAGATTCCAAGTGCTCTAACACTTATTATTATTATTAGCGGTTTTTTTTTTTTTGTTCCTAAGTCAAAAAAAGTACCTCTTCAAGTCCGAGTCCTGTTTAGATTAGCCGACAAAGAGGTTGTTTGAGGACAAGGTTCGACGCGGTGTAAAGCGACCTTTGTATCTTAGCAAAGTCTTGAAACTTAGCTTGTTACTTGCTATCTGGTGTAAGCTACGCTCTTCCTCTCTTGTCGTTTCCTTGCGACTCCTATATCGATAAGGTGGATCGATTTCTTAATTAGGTTGATTACGTGGATACTTTTTCTTGGATTCCTTTGTTTATGAGTTGTGCATCCCCTATAGCTCACTCTCTGGACAAAAATCCTTGCATATAACGTGAAATAAAATTGATACCATGGATTCCTCATACTTACGATTTTGCCGATCTGCAAGTCGACCTGATCCCCGTTGTAAGTCCAAGACCCGAGCCTCAGCGTACAGAGGTGCCTGTCGAAGGGCCACTTGGAGAGGTCCATGTCACAGAAGACGACGAATTGCGTGGGCGGGACCCAGATGACCCTGCCCTCGGAGGTGGCAATGCAGTGCGTGTTCCCGTAGTGGTCGATGTTGTTACCCAGGGCGCTGTAACCGGAACAAGTATCAGTTACTTGAACAAATAAAAGAAGAAGCGAAAAAAGTTATTTTAAATCTTGGATCATGCATTCGTTAAACTACGTGGGGAGGTCCAAAGGTTTTTAGCCTGACCTTGAAAGAAAGTGGGTAGGGGCAGCTGTTGGGCATTATTAAACTTGCCAACTCTTCAGTAGGTAGTCCCGCTCATCACTTGTGTCTCGCTATCAGTTGTAGTCTGTTTATGGCTATTGCAAGTTGAATTTTCTGTATAAATAAATTACAGTAAAGGGCTCTCATAAATTTTTTGACAAAAGAAGGACAGACTCCTTCTCAAATCCATGCTAGGATGGTGAATGTCTATGAGAACCACCCTCTCTTGCTACAATTAAAAATTGGGCAAAAGAATTTAAGCGGGGTAGGGAATTATTGGAAGATGACCAACTGAGGCGATGTTTTGGGATTCAAAAGGCATTCTTTTAATTGACTAGAAGGAATGAATGAATGAATAATATTTATTTACACATTAATATATAATACAATTTAAAATTGAAAAATATTAATGACAATGGCAATAGCCGTCTGTCAGAGTTAACTGCCTTTGTTTAACAGAGTAATATTTTACAGATATATGCTGTAATATTTTACAATTTAAGGGATTCATATTTTAAAGAGATCAGAGAGTAAAGGAAAAAATACAATCGAATAAATTAAAAAATAAAATTAAATAACAAGAAAATGAAAACTGTTTATATATCAGACCGTTGTTCCTTCTTGATTTCCAAGCATGGCGAGCATAGCGTAATAAAGGGAGGGGGTCTTGTTGACCAGTTAGGTACAAAATAATTTCTCCCCTTGGGGAGGGAAGGCCTCCCAAAATAAATAAGCCTGAATTCGGATAATATGCTACATCCCCCAAGAAAGTGGTAAGTGTCTTCTCGGCAGTTGGAATTACAGAGTGAGCAAGTTTCAGAATCTCTATTTTTTTCTAACCACGGCCTGAAGTTCAAATATAAAAGTTCGCCCATAAGCTTAAACAACCATCTTGCCTCTGAATCATTCAAACGCTCATTAAAATCAGAAGAGTGTGATTGAGCTAAAGTGATCCAGTGGTTAAACTAGTACATCCTTTTATCTATAACTCTGAGGTTAAGTTTCTTTGTAAGCCTATGGTTCGGTAAAGAGAGAACTTTAAGACAATATTTTATTTGAAGAGACAGTGTGAATATTTCGAGGGGTGGTAATCGAGTCTCTTGGGCTAAAAGTACCTATATGTATTGCAGTTGGGAGTGAAAATAATTTTTTTATGAAAAAACGTCGAAATTACAAGGATATTGATACAATTGACTTCAAGGATAACAATACTACAATAACAGGCGATTACTACGCTGATGTCCTTCGATCCCTAAAAGAGGCTATCAAGGTGAAGAAACGTGGACTCCTCGGCAAATGTGTCCTGGTTCTTCATGTCAACACACCAGTTCACAAGTCGCGGGTTGCAATGGCTGCCCTGGCCGAGTGTGGGTTCGAAGAGCTACACGGTGGGCCAGACCCCCCTACCGTGCACCCCCCCCCCCCACATCCCTATAAATTGCATATCATTGTGTTCCTTGTGATAAAAGATTAAGAAAAAGCCAATGTTCCCAGAAAAAAAAGTGGCCGCACTAACCGAAAATGGCGTTCAAACATGGCGGAATGACGACTTTGATTTTAGTTAGTTTTTTTATTACTGACATTCACCATTATGCTTAATTTCGCCATAACTGGTATTTTATTAAAGCTAGATAGTTCTAGATTCAGAATAAATTAACAAACGTTCTAAAATAATTAGTCTTGACAACATAAAATACATTCAAAGTCAATTTTTTCAAGTCACTCGCGTAAAAGTTAAAATTCCAAGTTAATTTGTGATAAAACGGCCATCGTTAACGAAAAACACCCTGAAATAAAACATCTGGAGCAATTATTCTTCTTTAAAAATCAGTGGTCAAAGTTCAAAATATATCAACTAGTTTCATAGAAAAAGGACGTACAAGGCGAAAAGGCGCCGGTGACTCGGGCGCATCCAGTCCTCTGCCACATCGTTCAGTTCTCATACATCATATAATTACAGCGGGTTTAGGATATTATTTTGAATGTATAATCGAGCTTATGTAACTGCAAGTTTTTAATTTATTAAATTACAGAAATAATTAATATATATATATTTTTTTTTTTTTTTTTTTTTTTTATATAAATCTGATTAAAAAATGAAGGATATAAATCTGATAAATAATAATGAATTAGTCGCAGATTGCACATTATCTAAACCTCACTTATATTGACATAAACTGGTTATCTTGAAATTAAATAATAATGTTCTAATTGTAGTAGTAGGGTTACAGACACTGGCTTCTGATCATTCGTGAAATTTGAAATAAATGCATTTTTGCAAAGTATTGATTGTTTACAGATTTAAAAACAACCCAAATAAAAAAGATAAATAAGAAGTTCTGTTTGTTCGTTCATATGTAGAAATTATTCGTAATACAATTTAGGAAGTATATACATAACACAATTTATTACTAGCTCACAACAATTAATGAATTAACAGTTACACGATGTGTGTTTGTGAATATATATATACATATAATGATTAGTTTAAAATTAAACCACTACTGGAGAGGAAAACCAATTAAAACATGTAAGTATTCATGCATCTAATGGTCTATAATCCACGAAGTTGTGGCCTTTTTCGGTTGCTGGCATATAACTACACATCAAAAAGTTTACTTTCTCTTTTTTTCGAAAAAAGGTTATACTAATATAAATAAAACGAATAATTTGAAGTTGAAATCGGATTAGTTATTTAGCCAAATTCGAACATGAAAGATCGGTAATTTTTATCACTTTGGTGAAAACTCATGTTCCAACGCCTATAACTCGACAATATGTACTCTAAATGAAAAATGTTACAGATAAAAGTTTTAGGACATTAAATTTAGCATCAAATAAGCCCATTTATTTTAAAATTAACTTATTCCTGCGCAGAGATACAAATGAAAAAGTGAAAGTATTTGTAGCGCTTACTTCATTCTTTTAACTACATCTTCATTCCTTCATA